>PVHP010008566.1:0-52881 GCA_004024765.1 Zapus hudsonius | reverse complement strand
AAAGAAGTTGCTCTTTGAACCCTCTCTTCTTCTTTGATCCTTATTTGTTAAACATACTTTTCAAAGATAGGCTTTAGGAAAAAAATAAGACCTCTTGCCTGAATGAGTATGTTATGGATATTGTTGTTTTAATTTTCAAAACTTTATATTGTTTGAAGTTGCCAAAACATGTACTGACTTGATGATGTGTCCCTTAAAAATCTATTTTGGTTAAAATATCCCTTCAAGGTCCAGTCCATCTCTATAGCTGGGACACCTGAGCATTTTTTTTTTTTTTTTTTTTGGTTTTTCGAGGTAGGGTCTAGTCCAGGCTGACCTGGAATTCACTATGTAGTCTCAGGGTGGCCTTGAACTCACAGAGATCCTCCTACCTCTGCCTCCCCAGTGCTGAGATTAAAGACATGTGCCACCATGCCCAGCTGCTGAAGCACTTTTAGAAATACTGAAACCTTAGTAATAATGACTTCAGTGCCATGTTTTGGTTACTGCATCAACCTAGAGGGATTTGATATTATTTTGCCCGAGGATGCAAAGTGAGATGTACATTATCGATACAGACATACAGAACCAGAGCCAATAAAAATATTTCCAGCATGACTGTCTTTACTGTTTCCTGCACAGTAGATGTGTTTGAAGCATGTATAGGCAGAAGCCATGGCTGCAGAGGACCTCTCCCAGAGCCTGAGATCCAGAAAGCACATAATACTTTCAGTTCAGTCTTCCATTGTGTGACTTTCTGGAGTGAATCGCCCTACCTACCTTGTAGGGTGTTTTTGTTCAGTTCCTCTCTGGGTCTTACAGCCTTTTAGAACTGTTTTGTACTTTCTCCACACCTCAGGACCCTTCTTCCACCTGCCATTCTTACAGAAGAATTCTCTCTTTCACTCCTTGTATGACTTCTTTATTCAGGTCTAGCTTAAATAACCCTCTCCCAGTCTCTGTCACAGTCTCTTTTTCCTTCCTTCATTTTGCTTAGTAATTCCAGTTTTTTAACTTATTCATTCATGAACTAATTCACTGTCTGGTTTCCACTTGAGCCTCATTGTGGATGGACTTTGTTTTTTATGAACTGTTTGGTTTGGTCCTAAGAAGCCCACGCAGGTATTCAGTTTACATTTGCTTGCTTCTGTGTTTATCTATTAGCATTGAAATGTGACACTGTTGTAGATATTGAGCTGGCACTTGCAGCATCAAACCTCCTAGAAGGCTGAGCCACTATCCCAAGCATCAGGTGTGCAATGCATAACCTCATTTTGAGCACAGAGGGGCTTTTGACAATCTAGTCCCCACCCTGCCTTATCTGCTTTGGTGATCCAAACAAGGTAGGGTACAGTTTGATCCAGTTTGACATCACTTGTGGTATTATTTTCTGGCTTTAGAACTGTATCAGTAGCACGTGCTATCATTTCCATTGTCTCTGAGAGGTACAGCCTTTTGTGTCACCTGCACTCATTCACGCCTTGGCCTACTGACGTCAGTTGTCCACTTCCCTGATGTGACTCTTAGGGAGTCTGTGTTTAAGACTTAAGGCTCATTTCCATCCAAGTGCCCAGAGCTCCTTGCTGTACCTAATTTGCCTATAGAAAGGAAGTCTCAATGGCAGGTTGAGCGGAGCCTTGCTCTTCCAGATATTTTCATCTCCAGCAAGCCCTGCCACTCTTAGTAGTCTGGTCAGCCTTCTTCTCTTCTGAGACTCTCCTTCACCCATTCAGACAAGAACCTCAGGTTTCTCCTGCAGCAGATTCATGATTCTTATAGGCACCCCTTTCCTCCCCTCTTCCTGACCAGAAACTCACCAACAAGTAATTCATGTCATTGTTTAGCTGTATCCATTCTCTATCCATAAATTACTTCTGCCTGGCTTGCCCAGCCCTTCTGTTTTAATTATATACCTCTCTCTCTCTCTCTCTCTCTCTCTCTCTCTCTCTCTCTCTCTCTCTCTCTCTGTGTGTGTGTGTGTGTGTGTGTGTGTGTGTGTAGGGTGATCTTTCTTAATTTTTCTGGTTGCTGACTGGGCTTCTGGTTTGTTATTTATCATGAACTATGGTGTTAGCATCTTCTCTCCCCTATGTGCTTTCTTGGAGAGTCTTTTCTCTGTGTTTGTCATCTGTCAAACCTTTAATGTTGAAACTTGTGAGGTTCAACTATGTGTAACACCCTGAACAGGATGAGCAGTGGTGATGGTGATGGTGAGTGAAGGTACAATTTTGAATCCCAATTAAATTTTACAGGAAATATGGAACCATGAATTTTCCATGGCTGGAAAATGACTTTGGCTGAGCTGTAGAAGGGCAGATTTGATACCACCAGGGAACCTGCACTGAGAGTCAGGATGTTCAGAGCAGTGGTGGGGGCAGCAGGTTAGGGAAGTGTTAGCGTGTCCCAGGGACCCTGTCCGACAGCTGGTCATGTTGAACTTGGGCTGTACAGGGAAGAAGCAGGGCACAAGGACCAATGATGAGATATATCTACAGCACAGCTGATGAGATTTGACATCAATTACCGGTGAGGGAAAGAAGTGTAGCCAGGATGATTCTTTGGACCTAGGAAGATTATAGGGATTGGCCCATAACCAAAGTGAGGAATGGGAAAGGAAGAGAGGGAGGGAGAAGAAGCTGTGGCAGGAGAAGTGATGAGCTCACTTTATGCATCCTGGAAATTGAATGGTATGGCTCACTGCACAGTATTTGGAAATGTAGGACTGGAGCTCCTGGGAAAGGCTGGGCCTGGATACATTTTGGGAGCCATCCACATATTTTTGGAGGTGATACAGTATAGTAGCCATATGCTTATATAATGATAGCTAACAGTGCCGGCAGCAGATGCATGAACTCTGTGTCGTATGGACAGGCCTCTTATGTGGGTTGTGGACACTCAGAGGGTGATGGAGTCTTATCTACAGAGCTGCCAATGATTCTTTCTCTATGTCCTGGTGTACTGTGTCAATTTTTTTTTGTGGTTCTGGGGATTAAATTTAGGGCCCAGGCATGATAGGCAAGAGAGCTGCTAGGGAGCGACATTCCCTGTCACAGCATGCCGTTTTGTTTACTTTTCACCCTTTGCAATTCCTTCCTGGCACCATTTTTATTTTTATTTGCACTCAAAGTCTTCAACCTGCATTTTCCTTCCTCTCCATTTGTCACTAAACTGAAATTGTAGTGTGCAAAGCAGAGGAAAGAAACCATCAGGGGTGGACTTCTCGTTCTATCCCTTCAGGGCAGTAAGTAATAGCTTCTCTTTGCAAAGCATACTGGGCAACTGAGACCAATCCAAAAGTTCTTCCCTGCTTCTCATAGATACCAGGGGGGAAAAAAAAGAAGCAGCAGCACAAGTATTTTAGAGATAGCAGGTGCCTACTGTCCTGTCCAAATGACTGTCTCCTCCAACCCCACTCACCCCTGCTGTCCACTCCTCTCTGTTGCAACTGCTAATCCACAATTTGCAAGGAGAGAGAACCTCATGCAGCTCCTTGGCTGGTCTCTTCAGCTGTTCTCATTGTGTCACTCTGAGCTGTGCCTTTGCTGGAGAGCAACAGGCTCCCCAGGCTCAGGTTGTTCATGCCTCCATGCCTCTACATGCTCACACAAGTGTTAGGGGAAGAGATTAGGATGCATTTTTCCTGAGAGCTTTGCCAGGGCTATTGAATTAAGCAAGCAGGCGATTTCCTCTCACTTTGTCTCTGTAAATTTCCCGACCATATGGTCTGAAGAGAGTTCTTGGATTATAAATAAACAACACTGCTCATAAATCTAAGAGTTTTTGTTTTTTTCCTCTGCTGGGAATAAATAGAAACATAGATTTGTATCTGCAAAAAAATGTGTTGGAGAGGAAGATAATGTCTCTTTATATATGTATACAAATATTTTTCTTTCATTTTCCTGTAGGCAGAGTCCTTTATTTATTTATTTGTTTATTTAGCTGGGAGTCATCTATCTGGGCAGATCCCATTTATTTTTTATTGCTGCCATTTTCCAGCCCAGAGGTAAACTGTTGCTTTAGACAACATGATTACAGCCAACATGGGTCTGTACAGATTGCGATAATCAGATGGGTTTGGTGCATCTATGATGCCCTGCTGGGGATGCCAGTTTCTGCTTTGAAGGACACATTCTCCCTCTCTGGTCTTGTGGCAAAGAAAGTAAAGTGGTGGGTTCTTTCATCTTCTCTGTAAGAAGCCTGCTTGCACCTCATGCATGGAAGAGCTAGAATGCTCAGATTGGGTTAAGTGTAGGTTGCTCATCCTTAATCTGCTGGTCTTTTAGGCATGAAGAATCACAATATTTGGCAGCCCCATTGTTTGATGTACTGCCAATAAGTCACAGTGAACCAGGTCAGCATGCCAGCCGTCAAAGACAAATGGCAGGGAGGATAGGTGCCCTGGGACTGGGATGGTTGAAGCAAGCAGAGGCTCAAGGGAGGCAGAGCTCCAAGTGCTGAGTGCAGATTTTAGTGTAAGAGGAATGCTGAGTCTCTGTGCTCCAGGACAGTCCCAGTAGGTGTGTGCTCCAGGACAGTACCAGTGGGTGTGTGAAAATCCAAGGATGCAGAGAGCTCAGCACTAAAGAAGATGTAACCTACCCTCCAACTCTCTGGGAATATTGTGAAAGTGGGGGCAGAAAGATTGATTATAAGAACCCCAGGGTGGGAAGGTTTCCTGTGAGGCACTGTCCTCCCCACAAAGACTGCTGCATTCCTGACTCCAAAGTGAATACAGATAACCCCCTGCACAGGACCCTCTGTGGAATGGGGTTGGGGAATGGGGATATAGGAATATAACCCAAAAGAAATATGACCCATATGCATATGTTAACAAAGTTAACAATTAATAAAAAATAAATAATTCACTATATTATAATATCATAAAAATGCTATGAACTCAGTTTAATGCCTAAATGTATAATAAGTATTATAAAACTCACCCATACTCATTTGTTACCATATCTTCTGATTTTTTCCATCGTGGAAGATTTGGGTCACCCCATATAGCCTGAAACATTTACTCTCTGGCTTTGTGTGTGGCAACATTTGACTCTGCCCTGGTCTAGGTTACCAGAGATTGCAGTTGGAATTACAGTGAGAAAATTTAGGGAAGGTGATGGGCTTAACATTGGGCTCAGTTTGTTGAATGTTGTCCAAGATCTATCAAACTTCATTACATTCTATGTTTCTATTCTCATGCAAAGCTTGTCTAATAAAAAAAAGTTCACATGAGGACATTAAACATTTAACACCAGGAATTTTCAACAAAATGGCAGCCATGATATCAAGGAATGTATATTGTTTAACCTAAAGAAATGAATATTTTAACATGGAATTTTTGACACTATTGGGGATCATTTTGAGGTGGGTGACTTCTTATATCTCGACACACAGTGTAGCCATTAAAACCATTCTACTAAAATACATAAAATACTTCAAAGGGCAACCGACTGAGAGCTGATGTTATATATATATATATATATATATATATATATATATTTTTCGAGGTAGGGTCTCGCTCTAGTCCAGGCTGACCTGGAATTCACTATGTAGTCTCAGGGTGGCCTTGAACTCACAGCAATCCTCCTACCTCTGCCTCCCGAGTGCTGGGATTAAAGGTGTGCACCACCACGCCCGGTTCAATATATTTTTCTTTAATGTCCAAATACTTTCACATTGAAGAAACTTATTTTCATCCAAGAATCTAATTTCTTTCTTTCATTCCACTTAGTGACTTTTTCATGAATTTTATATTTTGATAAACTATGTAATGTTTGGGTTATTTTAGGGGTCTGTGAACGAGCTAGAGAGAAAGTTTTATCTTGCCCCTATGAGTGGAGAACCAATCCTGCCTTCCAACCCACCTTTGAGAACACATGTTCAGATAGCTGTAGCCCACCCTGACTTTTAATCTCCATCAGTATTATTCATTCTAATGGAGGTGGAAACCAGTAGAGCTCCTAGGCTGGATACCTGTTCCTTAGCGCCAACTAGGGTCTGCATTAGGGGCTAGGGATGTAACTCAGTTGGTAGAGTGATTGGCATGTGTGAAGCCCTAGGATGGATCCCCAGCACCACATAAACGAGACATGGTGGTGCATCATTATAATCCTAGCCCTTGGGAGCTGGAAACAAGATTGGAAGTTCAAGATCATCCTCAGCTACATAGAGTTTGGGGCCAGCATGAAATGCATGAGAACTTGCCTCAGAAAAAGAAGAAGGGGATGAGAAAGAAAAGTAGGAGGAGGAAGAAGAAACGTCTTTGCTAGCACTGGACTGCTGGTGGCTTGTCTTCCAGGAAACCCATGTCACTTGCTCTGTGAGGTACTTTTGAGGAACCAGTGTGGTACATGGAGAAGAACTTGTATTTTATCATCAAGGCAACCTGGTTTCAACTCGTTTTGATACCTAACATATTCAAGAACTTTTAGCAAATCACTTGGCCAGCCTCTATTTGAAATATAGGGAGGAAAGTAAAAATAGCAATCTAAATATCAAGGGCCTGACATATGCTTTGTTTCTTTTCAAAGTAACATTCTGAGCATTGGGAATAGTGTTGGAAAAGCCAAAGCTCTGAAAAATATTTGTCAAACGAATGAATAATAGGACCTCAAAAAAAAAATCACAGTTCCTTTTCTTTTAGTGGGTGGTGTGTGTTTCTTTCTGCATGTCACACATTGGCTCAGAGTCTCCTCAGGGGCAGGAAATTACTAACTACTCTTTTATCAGTAAGATGAAAACCCTAGTTTCAAAATTCTGGAACCTCAACATTATGTTGCTCTGACAGTAATTAGTTAGATGTTCACCAACCCTTTCCCTTTATTCCAGGGCAAATAAGTAGACTATGTTTATCTGGTTTAGTTCCCTAGAACAACTGTGCATTAGATACTGTTCTTATTGCTATACAAAAACATACCTGACCTGCATGACAAGAGGTGAAAATGACGATATCAAAAATAGAAGAGAGACTTGTTGAAAAGTCAGTGGAAGGGGAATTTGGGAGGAGGAAAGGAACGGAGGTGAGTGGACTTTGATCTTGCTACATTGTCTATATGTATGGAAGTTGTCAATGAAAAAGTTTTTAAAAGGTGCCTGACAAAAGGAAGTTATGGATGGAAGGGTTGATTTTGGCTCTCTGTTTTAGGGTCCTGTCGATCTTGGTACAGAAGTCATAGAGGCAGAAACCAGAGGCATCTGGGCACGTTGCATCTTCTGTCAGGAAGCAGAGAAGTGAGGGCTGGTGCTCAGCTTAACTTTTCCTTTTGGTTTGGCCTAGGATCCCAGCTTAAGGTGTTAACCACATTCAGGGCTGGTCTTCCTTTTCTAGAAATGCCTTCCAGACACCATCAGAGATGTGCTACATGCTGATTCTCAATCCAGTCCAAATGATAATGAAGATGAGCAATCACAAGCCCTGTGACTCAAATCTGGTCTCTTGGAAAGAAGCCAAGATGACTGTCGAACCTGGCCCCCAAACTCCCCACACCATTCCTCATGCTTTCGTTTTTCCATCTGCAAGGGTAATGGAAACCTCCTCAAATGTAAAAGGGAACACAACCAGAGATGAAAGGGCCTGGATCTCTGCAATACAGCATGGTGCAGAGCCCTTCTTTGCTCCTGTCATCTGACTGGACCATACTGGACTAGGGTGCATGTGGAAAACAAAGCAATATAGTACGAAGTCCTTGAAAAGCTGGTGGTGTTTACTACTGGGCTAGTTGCTTGAATGTATACAATCTCTGAAATGCATAGCCACCCATCCTGCCCCTCCACTCACTTTGTTCTCTAGCCAGAATGTCTGTTTACTATTCCCAAGATGTGTTCTGTTTTCCTAGCATCTAACACAGCGTCCTTCACACCACAGATGCTCACTAAACATCTGTTGATTGATTTCTGGGTCAAAGAATGAAACAGAAGCATCCTATAAAACGCAAGCATTTTTTTTTATGCCAGGCAGACCTGTTGTTTTGGAGGAAATATATGCATTTGAATGTGAACCTTTACTAAGGGTTTCAGAATAAAGCTTTTAAATAGAGAAGAGTTCAGCTTCCCTGGCACATTAAAACTAACAGAATTTACACATACCATTTTAGGGAGATTCTTGCCATATAATGGGGGAATCAAGCTGTACAGATTTGAATAGCCCTGCAGCTAGGTAAGCCACAATGCAGAGAAGAGGGTCTGGAGCCAGGGATCGAAGAACTACTCGGGAGTGCTGGGAGCCAGAAGAAATGGAGCAGCCATGCCAGGTTTTCTCATCCATATTCAAGGGCTTAATATAGCAACTGCCTAACTTTGCCCATTTTCAGAAAGCTTTGCCTAACTTTTCTGCTCTTGCACCTCTGATGAATTGCTTGGCCAATGTTGATAACCCAGAAAATGACAACTACTTAGCTTGCTGCTGTCTCCACAAAGTAGGTCAGGACGTAGAGGGGAAGGGAGTTACTTACATAGACAGAGGTTTTACAGGGGCAGAGAACCATAGTCGCCCAAAGTTGGTTTCTTCAATCCATCAAGTACATTGGACACCTTGCCATCGTCCTCTCCGTAACAGTCATTGCAATAAAAGAAATGCCAACTGAGTTCCATGTTCCAAGCCCTAGATGAGCATTCTCCCTCCGCTTCAGTCATCTGCTATAAGAGCTGTGACCTTCCCAAGAGCCACTGCTTTCCTGTTTCTAAGATAGCCAATAGCTGGCTGATCTGGGGGACAAAAGCCTGGGCCCCTAGTCTTACAGTGGGTGAGTATGTGGTCAGGCATGCTCCCTGAGTCTCCCAAGGATCATACTTTGAAGAAAACCAAATTCTCATATGTCTTCCTTGCAGTCTTTGGGCTCTGATGTTAACAAATGCCAAGCATTTTCCTTTTTGCTCTAAGTTAATCATCTGCTGCAGAGCAGTTGGTTTGTGACTGTCAGTCATGACTATGTCCTCTTAGGCATTCAGGTCTTCCATCTTTCAATTTCCTGGACCTGCTCCTTCCCCTTTTCTCTCTATGCATGAGCAGTAAACAGATAGTGTCTCCTCTTTAGTCTCTTAGAACCTTCTGAGGTGAGATTTTCTACCTCTGGGAAGACATGCCTTCCCAGACCTTTATCCATACCACCAACAGCCTAGTGTTCACTTGGTGCATCTGGCGTTACACAGGCCCTGGCCAATTGAACCTGGGCCGTCAGGCTTTGTAGCGACTGTCTTTAACCACTGGTCCACCTCCCCAGTTGATAAGTCTTTCCAAATATGTGCTGTTTTTCTGCCTTATTCAGGAAGCTCTTGGAATCCTCATTTCTTGTAAGATAAATACAGGCTTATTTGCAGGCATTCTGCTTATCTAACTTTACTGCCTCTTACACCTGTATCAGAATGTTTCATTAGGATTGGCCAATTTCTTTAATTGCTTTTTGAGAGATTTTCACTTTTTGGGTTCCAAGCCTTTGGACACGCTCGTCTTTCTTTGGCCTCTCAATACTTCAAAACCCACCTCCTTCCATGAAGTCTTCCTTCCTTTTCCAACATTATCATTGTCTTCATTATTGTTGCCACCACTACCATCATCATATTAGTAATGACCACTAATTATTAAGATTCTATCATATGCCTGATGTGATAAGTGCTTTTTTATGCATTTCATCACTAACTTCTCAAATGGCCCTGGAGGTACTTAATTATGATAGTTTCCCCATTTTTTTTAAATAAGAAAACTCAACGTATATTCCCTCCCATCACAGAGCTATTGAGGGAGGGAGCCAGACCCTGAAACCTCTAATTTTGAAGCTTATATATGCTTAGCCCCTCCACTAGTTTGCACGTGTTTTAACTGCTCCTACTCAGTTATCACATGTTAACATATTCATTTACCAAAACACAGTAGTTGAGTACTTGCCACATGCTGGGAAGTAGGCACTGGGGACTTAGCAGGGCTCTCTCCAGCACCAACTTTTATCTAATTGCATATTTGGTCCCTTTCCTAATTACCATCCTCGTCCTCAATCCTGTCCTGCACCTCAAGTTTCTCCAGAGAAAGATGATCTCAAACTTTCACCCATGCATAATGCCATTTTGCTCACGATTTCTTTCTCCGGGTTTTGGGTTTTAAATGATGTGAGTTAATCTTTGTTTCTCTGGACTTGCTCATGCCTTGCTTTTCAGTTACTTAGTGAGAGATGATCATGTCTCTTCCACATCCTATGGTCCTTTTTGATTGTTCCCATTGGTGTGTAGATTAGGGATCCATAAGCTGGCTGACTTTGGGTAACCATGTGTTTATTCCAGAGACATTATCCTGGCGTTGGCACTGTTTGAAGAACCTCAGTGGGTTGTCAGTGGTGACAAATCTACATTCTTGGAGCATGATAGCGTGTTGGAAGCAGCCAGAAGCCCTTTGGAGATGAGAAGCACAGGATGTTGGGATGACAGGGGCCTTTGAGGTCATTGATTCCAACTTGCTCATTTTACAGAGAGGAGAATAAGCAAACTGTGAAGTATTGTTTTAGTTGGAAACAAGGAAGGTCCATAACAACATGACTCCGAAAACCCATTAGACCAGAACTTACAAAGCTTGCTGAATACTTAAGTCTGAGCTGCTGGATTCAGATCACACTGCTGCCAGCCCTGGTGCTTGTTAACTTGCTGAGAAATGCTGTGTTCCTGATCAGTGCTTTGGCTCTGCTCAGCACCTTGATTCGTGACTGAGCACTGCCTTCCCCAAAGATGGCCTGTCTCAGGAGAGCTTCTGAGTTACAGTGACTCTGAGAGGCCGTGGACTTGAAGAGTGTCTCTGTGTGTAAGGGGAGTGGGCAGTGGAGGTCCAAATTTCAGAGCCAACATACCGGTGTAGGCTATAGCCTGGCTTGGCATTGAGGATTAGTAACAGCGGCTGCCCTCTTTCTGGTTATATTTTGGGCCTGGACTTCTACAGTGTCTGTGTTCCATAGACTCCAGGTACAGGTGTCTGGAATAAAATACTTTCTATAGATTGCTCAGAATATAGGAGGGTCCTGTCTTCATTGCATGGAGCCATTCTGCTATGTCCAGAGGGGAAATGGGCGAATTGGAGACTTGTGGGAAGACAGCCATAGGAATGAATGAATGCTTATTGAAGGAGCTAAGCTGCTTCTTGCATGGTATTTTGTATAGATTTCCTCAATGAATCCTTCTAACAACCCTGCCCAATGACAATTATTATTGCCTACATTGGAATCAGGGAAACCAAGGCTCCAAAATTAGGCAATTTCTCTAGTGTTATGCTGCTAGGAAGTGGGTGAGCAGGGAATTCTATCCTGATTTTCACCTAAACACTCTTCCTTATAAACCCTGAAGCACCTCCTAGTAGGAAACGCCCTGGGAGATCCCCCACCTCCTGAGCAGTCTCTGACACCCTCTCGCATATCCCTCACAAGCTGTTATTGCTCACCCTCTCACTGTTGCTGACACAAATAGCCAGGCATGAAAGTAGAGCCCTGGATAATCTGGGTTCAGGACTGTCACTTGCTTTTTCACTTAACCTTTCTGAGTGTCAGTTTCCTCATTTTTATGGCAGAGATGAAATACCCATGTCAGAAGGTCATTGTTAGAATTAAGCGAAACATTTCAAGAGAAAGTGTCGGGTCATGCAAATGTTAGTTGCTTGAATGCCACCATGGCTTAGGTTGGCAGTCTCCTGAGAAATTAATTATGGAGCCTGAGTATATGCAATACATAGTCTTCATTCCTGACCTCAAGAAGCTTATATGTTTGGTGGGGACAAGTGACTGTGGACATCTGAGGGCATAAGCACAATTTTGCTGGAGATATATTAAGCTAGAAGAAATCAGAGACAGCAAAGCCAATGGAGGACATTGAACTGTACAAGTCCTGGCGAGGAAGGGTGTTTGAAGTGAGGGAAAATTTGCAAGCACTCCACAGGCTTTAATTAAAAAAAAAGAAAGAAAATGGGTTTTAGTTGTAATTATCTCAGATCCTAGAGATTGTCTGGCATACAGTTCTCACATTATGGTCAAAGAAGTCTTTGTGGTGTCTCTGTGACCCTTTTCATGAGATTAATGGAGACAAAACTATTTCTTAGTAATAATTCATTATTTTCTGTTTTTTTATTCTCAGTTTCTCACTAGTGTCCAGTGGAGTTTTCTAGAAATTGTATGATGGGTTGTCATAGCAGATGGACTGCAGAAGCAGATATGAGGATATAGTCTCTAATTAAACCAGATATCAAAGACTTTAAACATACACACACATGCACACAAAATAGTGACATTTTTTCTAAATGATCTTTCAGAAGCTACAGAGTTTTTTATATATAAAATCATATTATTTTAACAAAATCATTGTTATTTTAAATCAATTCAGAAATGTAAAGTTTCTCAGATGCAATTTGTAATATGTTACATATCACTAGACTATAGTGAATTAAGTCTCTTGTCGTTGTTATAAGTCCAAAGTTGTAGAAAGTATGAAGTATGCTTTCTGGCGTGAAGATGTGATGAAGGTCTCAGATTTTTATAATTCTGTGACACCAAAGTGTATGTCCTTTTGGCATCTATGCCTAAGAACTTCAAAATGATAAAACCCAGTGCTGGCCAGTGTACAGTTTCAATCTTACTTATATATTTTCCTAGAGAAAATGCAGACCAATAAGAGTAATTCTGCCGAGTAGTTGGTAACAAGAAACTTAATGATAATTTTTATCCTTTGAACTAGTAATTGCTTTTATATAAATCTCTTCCATGGAAACAAATAAAGATATACACAAAGGTTTATATGCAAGAATATACATTAAACATATTTAATGTAATTATTTGTCCAGAAACTGACCAACTGGCCAGAGAAGGTAGTTACATATAAATTATGGTACATTCAAATACTGGAGTGTTGTAGGCTTTGAAAAAGATATGTTTGGAAGTATTAAGCAGCATTGGAGAATGTTTATAATGTTATGTTAAGAAGAACCAATAAGGCCAAGACTCTTCACAAACAATGACCTTAAACTTTGTAAACACAAATTAGAGGCAAATAGTACATGTACAAGAGAACATTGAATGAATTCTTATGAGGTTAGGGAGGCTATAGTGGATGTCTGTACAGCTCATTGTCACTACCTATATTTTAAGACATTTCTATGTAAGATTTTGGTACTTTTATTTTTTCCAAATGTCCTAGAGAATGAAATTCCTTTTATCCAAGGTTGAGAGAATCTTCTGTCGAGCCAGCTCCTATTATGTGGTGTTAGTTGAGGACAGCCTCTCTTCTTAGAGGGGACATTTCTCTGGGTGACATAAGCAGTACCCTTGGATTTATGAATAAGCCCTCTTTCTAGCTAATTGCTTTTTCTTACTTACCCTTGCAAAGGAAAGCTTTAACAAACACACTGTTTTTCTAGCTCTGCTGTTTGTCAAGAGCATTTAGAGTATAGAATTTAGGGTCCAGCAGGCCAATTGTTTATTTAAATGATGTTGTCTAACTGGCGCAGTGTAACAAGCAGAGCCATCACTCATTGATTCTTGTAAAGGAGGATGTGGATAACATTTCAGGTCTCAGGCCTGTGAGGACATGAGATGGTGAAAAGGGTATCAGTATCCCTGAAAGGGAAGTTGCCATTCACTCCCTGATGTCTGAGTGTTTCTGCTTCTTCCCTCTGGGCTTGGAAGATGTCAGGTGTTGGAAGACAGTCCTTTCTCTCTGGATGACTTACAGGATCTGGACAAAGCTGGTGGGATGGAGGAGCAGTACTTCGCTTTTCTTCATCTCTGTTGGTGGGGCATTTTCACAGTCACCAGGAAATCTGGTGGCTTTTTAGATCCCTGGAATGCCATTCCTCAGTTGCAGTATTGACCCTCATGACTTTCTTGAGCAGGTTAAAAGAGATATCCAAAGTATTCCCTTCTCTCTGCAGAAAGGAGCCTCATATAGAAGACATTAAACTATTGTCATAAAACAAGAGAACAAAAGAAGAGATGGTGTCCCTAGAGAACAGACATACTCCTTCTGGAGTGACACTGACTGAGAGCTCAAAAGCCAGATACAGTGGAGGCCAAGTTTTCACAGAGAAGAAACACATATGGACTCTGGGCTGAGAGACCCATTGACTGATGGTGTGATTAATGAAAGCATTGAGTGCCTTCCATGTGAAAGTCATGGTGATTACCCCGAGGGGGAAAAACTGAACAGTGAATAGGACTTTTGGTTCTTAAGGATGGGGAGAGGGTTTGAGACTCTCCCCTCCCCCCCGCCCAACCTACCATTCTTCATTTAAGTGGATATATATTTTCCCTGGAGGTTTCTGGATACCCACATACAGATGTCATTGCACACCCATCACCAGGCCCCAACTGGCAGTATTGAATTTTAAAGGCAAATGTTAAACATCTGTTCCCCAAGCAGAGATGCCTTGCTAAAACTGTCTGGAACCTTCTAGTGCAAGCCTCATTATTTTTGTCCCCAGGAAAACTTGGTGAAAAAAAACAAGTCAAGTCCAGTTCCCTAGACTTTAATTTGTAAGTGCTGACCACCTGCTGGAGGCGATCTTTGATTATGTGAAACATTCTCTTCATCTTCCCTGGCACCTTCTGGTAGCTGATTGTTGATATGTTTGGATGGGATGGCAGGAGCCTGTGCACTGGGGGCTGTACATCTGCACACAGCTGCTGCTTGCCCAGAAATGGACAGGACACTGATGAGATGGGTGGCCTATTGTGAAGTCTCTCAGCCACTGACAGCAAACTAAATTCCCAGATATTAGGGCTATTTAAAGCTTCACAAAAGTTTTATGCAGCACCATTTATATTCTCATTGAGCCACTATGGAACATGAGCTTTATGTAATTAGCCCAAGGTTCTGCAGGCTGGATTTGAAACCAAATCTGCTTGGCTGACATGAATCCTCTTATGATGTTGCTCTGCCTTTTTGAATGCAAATACTTCTCCATAATAGGATTCCCTTACAGATGTGTTAATTTTCTGATCTGCATTGTGACTACTCAGTACCAATCATTTAATTGTTATGACTTTTAACTACATGAGTGATGTGAAGCAACATTTTTGCTTTAAACCATGTCGACATTACAAATAGTCAAGTCCCAGGAGCCACTCTGTGCCACTATAGTTCCCCATCAAGAACTAATGTCTTTTAACAATTATTTTTCTAGAGTGCTTCTGGATTTTATATGCACTTTATATATGCATCATGACTACTTAATGGACATGTAATATTTTGTTGTGTCTGTGTATACTGTGTGCTCAGTATGTTGATATTATTATTATTATTAAATCTTCAGGAGGCCATTATTATTTATTTTATTTATTTAGGGGTGTGTTGTGTATGTGTGGTACATGTGCGTGTGAGTGCATGTGTTTGTGTGAACAGGTGTATGCAGGTACACATGAACATGTGTGTGGAAGCTATAGGTCAACATCATGCGTCTTGTCTTCCTCAATTGTTCTCCACCAGAGATTTTTGGAACAAGGTCTCTCACTGAACCTGGAGCTCATTGCTTCAGCTGGACTACATAGTCAGCAAGCTCCAGGGACTCTCTTGTCTCACCTGCCCAGCTCTGGGATTACAGACACAGTGCTTGTCTGTTTACTTGAGTGCTGGATATCAAAGTCAGGTCCTCATGCTTTCCCTACAAGTACTTTAATCACGGAGCCATTTCCCATCCTCCAAGGAGGCCGTACAAAATTAGGATTACCGAAGAGGGAGTTGGAAGATAGTTCCATAAGTCAAGTGCTTGCCATGTAAGCAAGAGGCCCTGAGTTCAATTCTCTAGGATTTCCATGAAATGATAAGGTGGTGAGGTGGCGCCACATGCCTATAATCCCATCACTGTGGGCAGAGACAGGGAATCCCTATTATTCAGCTCGAGACCCTGCTTCAAAGGATAAGATGGTTTTCTATTGAGAAAGACAACTAACATTGATTTCTGGTCTCCACATTCATAAGCATACAAGTGCATGAGCTCCTGAACACACACACACACACACACATGTGCCCTCACACATATGAATCTGCATGCATTCATGTACACCATACACACATGTGAACACACAAAACATACATGCACACCATGTACACAAACTTAGGATTACATCTTAGAGATTTTTCAGGTCAATAGCCATTAATTTTACTTAATATTTAGTGATGCTGTAGTCTCTCTGTGTGCATAATAGGCTATATTTCACTTCATTATGCCCCCGAGAATGGACATTCTGTTATGGTCACATAGGCAAAGCTGTAGTGAATCATTGAGCTCTGTTTTTTTGAAAGCCAGCTTGTGTACATTTCTTTTTCTCTGCAGAACATCTTCTGTTTCCTTACCTGTATGGTGTAAACAGGCCTCTTTGCTGATAGGCTGAGCTCTTTTGGCATTCTGAATTCTAAATAAAACATCTAAACAACCTTACTGTTTGGACTGAGGTTGTTCAGCAAGAGTAGATGAATGTCGGTCCCACCTCACACACTGGCTTGTATCCTAGGTGAGATGCTTATGGCCACGGTCTTGTGCTTGGGTCCACATTTTATGTGATCTAAACCATGAATCCTGTATCATTCTAATCCCCAGAGTCAGCAAACCTCCACTTTTCTGTATTTAGTACCTTGTGATGGATCATATTCTAATAGCTGGAACAGGAGGAAATAGAGGTGAATCACTTATCGTGTATGTGTGGTTGTTTGTGAGGTTGGATCATGCAGCTGGAGAGCCATAGAGTGCAAAGAAGTCCCTAGGAGCTGCAAACTCTTTTGGACTTGGCATCAGAAAGCCTGTGGTTTGGCTGAAGCAGAGGGCAGTACCAACAAACACTTCAAGAATGTAGCTGTTTCAATTGCCTGCTTTTGGCTTGAGGTCTAGAATTTGCGATCTGGCTGGTTATTTGTGGTCAGGCTGGGCTCCTGCCATTACAAAGATACAGTTGAATGTGGCTTTGGGCAATAGCCCTTGAATAAAGAGGGAGCAGGCCAAAGGCAAGCATCAACAGTTTTCCATCACAAGACCCTGGGCAGTCGTTGGTCTGGAGCTGTGCTCTGGATACTCTTGACCCTGACCTTGGAGTGGGATGCAGTTCACAACACAAGCAGTCCATAATTGCCTCTGGGCTTTGATTGCTTTTTGTCTCCATGGATCTCAGTGGAATGTACTCGGGAGTGGCAAATAGATGCTTTGCCAGGCCTGGGATTTTGCAGCATTATTTTATCTGTTGATTCCCAGAGAGCTGGGCTCTACTGTACTTTGATGGGTGACAGTTGGAAGTGGTGATCAGCAACCCTCAAATGATTTAGTAGACATCCATGCAACCAACCCCCTGTTAAGTCTAAGGAGTATAAAACAAGGAAAGAAAACACAAAATGGTTGCCTTTAAAAGTGAGTCTGGGGGTATTCATGAAAATGATGAGGGTCACAGACAGCATTTATAATGATGTCAAGGCCTTTGTGAGATGCTGGGCCAGGTGTCTTTTCCTCTTTACTGACTTTGCACAGCCCTTTTGTCTGAGCTGACGAACAGAGATGTGCAGAGCTCACACAACTGTTTCTGATCAAGTGTGCTGGACTTTATTCAGAACCATCTTTACATTTTCAGAGACTTTAAAAACATCACCTTTCCTTTTTTAAGGTGCTTGTAGCTATTGCTGAAAAGTACATATGCATATTTAGAGAACAAATAGGAAGCATGTAAATCTTGTTGATATGAATGCAGAGGAGGCTGTGAAATGGACTGGAATTGTGGGAAGTCTTTACAGTACAATGAGGGCTGGAGTTGGGAGCCATAAACGAGGAGGTTGGAACATTCTCCAGCCTGAGAGAGGGAAATGAAAGATTCAGAGGACAGACTACTAAGTTCTTGAGTGTCAGTCAGGGCAGCTGTTTGACCGGATGTGGCAGCCAGGCGGGGAAGGATGAGTGAGTATCAGTGACCCTGGCAGGAGGGGGGTGGCTGGATGGGGAGCTTGGCTCCAGCAGACAGAAGTAGGAACTGGCTGACACCACAGTTGCCTAAAGCAATGGCTACCCAACCATACTCTTTCTTCTTTTGCAAATATAGCCTTGCTGTAACAAAGACTTGCTGGGCTCCTTCTGAGCTGCAAGGGAAAGTTTATGTGCAGAGCCCTTGTCTTAGCTTGGGGTATGTCCCAGCAAACTGGGGTCCTTCCTCAGTGCACATACTGGATCTGTCCATAGGTTAGGGGGTTATGAACTGCACCAGAGGCAGCCAGTTTTTCTTATTTTTTCTTCCCCCTTTATGCGTTGTTGCGAAGGAGAGCAATGTCTCTGGATTTTCTCCCCCACCATGGCTCTTACATTCTTTCTGCCCCCTCTCCCCCCCCTCAGTTCCCTGAATCATGGTGGGTGAGTTTTAAGTCTGTTTAATTGTTGAGATCTTAAGTATCTCTGGATCTTTGCCCTGGGTTGTGTTGGGCATTGTTGATGTCTGTCTCCATTGACCTTTCATGGGTTATCAGACTTGCTGTGGTGATTGGTCTCCTGTTTGTCTTGCCACTTTCTTATAGGTTTCATTTGGGCCCTATGTGATAGGTTAGTGGTGGTTTGTTTCCTGTCAGGATGTCAGCCATCATCCAATGGCTTGTTGGTGGAATTGAGTTGTCCCCAGCTCTCTCACTTCTTTCTGATAATTACAAAGAGAGTCTCCATCAGAGGGTGAGATCAATATAGGTTAAATGAGACAAACCTTGCTATCTTAGCAAGATTCTAATAGGTGTAGCCTCTGTAGCTCTCTGCTAGTGGGGAATTTCCCCTAGGAGCCCAGGTTCTTGGTTCCCATAGGATATGCCATGGATCCCCATCCCAGTTAAGGGTTCCTTGTCAATAAGTGTATCTCTTAGCCTATCAGTAAGCCATTGATTACTCTCCTCAGTTTAGTGACAGTATTGCACAAATAAGCATTCTTAACTTGCTGGTCTCTTCCATATAGCCGTGTGTTCAGCATTCTTATGACAACTATCTATATTGTATATCAGTGGTCTCTGCTTTCTCCAAATATCATTGACCAGTTTCCCCTGGCAGCTCATGCCACACCTTCCAGTGCTACACATGCTACCATCTGGGAGCTGGTTACCATTCTGGATCTAGCAGGATCTGTTGGTTTTGTTTGATGACACTGTGTGATTTCTTCAGCACTAGGGCCTTACTTTAGGACTGGGGCAGGTATTCAAGAGCTTTGACAGAAGTCTGCCACATTTTGGGGACCTTGTGTGGGAAGGAACCAATAACTAGGACAGGGAGATGCAGGCCTGAGCAATTATTCTTAAGGTTAGGCTTCCTCCATTCTATTCAAGGCCCCTCATACAAGGTGGTTTCCACAGCTTCCATAGGAGCTTACAGTATGAAAGTTAGGCTCTTATGGTGTCGATTCATTATTAGTTTAGTTTATTGTATGAGTCTCCCCCTCCCATTCCCCCCCCCAAATCTTTCCATCCCCTTTTATAGTCTCTTCATTCACTGACAGGTTTTCTTAATGTTCATGCTTAACCTGGTTAGGAAGCACATATGAGGGAGAATATGTGGTGCTTGGCTATCTATGCTTATGTGAGGTTGCTAAGAATGATCTGCTCCAAGTATGTCCATTTTTCTTTAAATTTCATTATGTCATTTTCCCTTTCAGCTGTGTAGAATTCCATAGTGCATATGTACCACAACATTGATATCCATTCGTCCAATGATGGGCATTTGGGTTGATTCCCATTCTTTGCTATTATGAATTGAGTTGCTATAAACATGTTTGAGCAAATGTCTCTGTGCTTCGGTGAGGAAACTTGGGGGTAGATGTCCAGTAGAGAGATAGCTGGGTCTGCTGGTAGCTCTATACCCATCCTGTTCAGGAGACTCCACACTGCTTTCCATAGTGGTTGTACAAGTTTGCATTCCCACCAGCAGTGAATGAGGGTCCATTTTCCCCCACATCCTCACCAGCATCTATTGTTGGTATATTTTTAATGATAGCCATTCTGGGAATTTTTAGATGGAATCTTGTTGTTTTGATTTCCATTTCTCTGATGATTAATGACATTGAACATTTTCTTATATGGGAGTTGGCCATTTGTATTTCTTCCTCTGTGAATTCCCTTTGAGTTCAGATTCCCATTTTGTGAGAGGGATGTTTGATAATTTTTTTTGAATTTTTTGTACATTCTAGATATTAGACCTCTATCCACGTTGTAGCTGGCAAAGATTAACTTACAGTTTGATGGTGGTCTATTGGCTTTGAGTATGGTATGCTTGTCTGTACAGAAGCTCTTTTAGCTTGATGAGATCTCGTTGGTTAAGTGATTGTTGTACATCCTGGCCTATCCAAGGTTTGTTCAGGAAGTGTTTCCCTATTCCTATCTCATAAAGAGTTCCCCTAATTTTTTCTTCCAGGGTTTTCAGAGTTTCAGGTCTTATATTGAAGTCCTTGATCCATTTGGAGTTTATTTTTATGCATGGTGAGAGGAGAGGGTCTAGTTTTATTTTCTTGCAAGTATTTATCCAATTTGTCCAGCACCATTTGTTAAAGATGCTATCTTTATGCCAGTGAACATTGTTGGCATCTTTGTCGAATATGAAGTAACTATAGTCGCTCTAACTTATTCCAAGGTCTTCAATTCTGTTCCATTGGTCTGTCTATTTTTGTGTCAGTACCATGCTGTTTTTGTTACTATGGCTTTGTAGTATATCTTTAGGTCGGGCATGGTGATACCACCTGATGTGCTTCTTTTACTAACATGGATTTTGGATATCTGAGGCTTTTTGTCATTCCAAATAAATTTGGAGATTATTTTTCCTATGTCTGCAAAGAATGAAGCTGGCATTTTTATTGGTATTGTATTGAATCTGTATTTGACTTTGGCAGTATTGCCATTTTCATGATATTAATTTTACCTATACAGGAGCATGGGGGATCTTTCCATCTCTTCACATCATCCTCCAATTCCTTCTTGAGTGTTTTTTTGTATTCAATGTACAAATCTTTCACATCCTTGGTTAGTGTTATTCCAAGGTATTTGATTTTATTTGTGACTATTGATAATGGGACTATTTCGCGGATTGCTTTTTCTCTTTGCATGTCATTTGCATACAGGAAGGCTACTGATTTTTGATGGTGCTGACCTTTGGGTCTGAGATATATATATATATATATATATATATATATATATATATATATATATATATATATATATATGATCATGTCATCTGCAAAAAGGGATAGTTTCACTTCCTCCTTATCCAGTTTGTATCCCTTTTTTGTCTTTCTCCTGTCTTATTGTATTGGCTAGAACTTCATAGACTATGTTGAAGAGCAGTGGTGAGAGTGGGCACCCATGTCTTGTTCCCAAATTTAGTGGGAACTCCTTGAGTCTTTCTCTTGAGTATCGTTTGGCTTTAGGAATTTTGCATATGGTCTGAATTATGCTGAGGTATAGGCCCTCTATTCCAAGTCTTTCCATTACACAGAAGGGAATCACTTGACAGGTAGTGGAGAGACCTGTAAGAGACTTGGGGGTGTAGAGAAAGATGCTGTAGTTTAGCAGAGCTCATTATAGAGGGATGGATTTCTGATCTTTTCGTGGGTTAATGATATATTATAGATACTCTCTCAAGAGGCTGCACAGTAGCAGGAAGCTGTAGCTCATAGTTATCAAGAGATCATGAGGGGAAAAGGCTGGAGATCACAGTAAGAAAGATGTCTCAGTTTTCATAGTCCAGGAACAAGAGGAAGATCAGGACATCTGGAGCTTAGGTGTAGGCAAGGGGAAGGTGAGGGTTAGTTAATAAAAGTAGTGTGCCCACCTCAATGCAGAACATTTGGTAACTCCCTGGGAATTGGCAAGAACCATTCCCGAGACTGCTTACCTTGGGAAGGATGGGTTTGTGAAGAGGGATATTGGAGTAAAGCATAGCTCTATGAGATGGCTTCAGAGGCTGTACTATGTGAAAATCACCCACTCTTTTCTGTTCTTTTATTTTAAAGTAGCTGCTTGTAAGCTGGTTGCCACTAATGTCTGCTCTAAAAGTTCAGGAGATGTGTATGACTTTGCAGGGTGGATAAAAAGAATACCATGTTCAGGCCTCAACTCTTGATGTTGCCCCTGGGGATGAGGTGCTGGGGGAGCAGCCAGGTACCTTGCATGACTGAGGCTGGAACTTGTTCAGAGTATATCAGGTTCAAGCTGAGGTCTTCTCAGCACCTGCCAGGATGAGACAGGAGAGCTCTGTGACTGGTGGAAGGGCTCACATCCTGGAAACCCCTCATACCTCAGGAAGGCTCCTGGTCTGCCAGGCACCCTTGGGCATCTGCAGAGCAGTGAGGGTGATAAGTTATAAGACATGAAGGGCATTTCCTGAGCACACAGAGGAACAAAGAACAATGTCTCCTAGGAAAAAATGCTGTCAGTAACCAGCAAAGTAGACATTATTTAGAGTATAAAGTAATGATTATGAAGATGTCTATACAGCAATAATTCCTCAAAATGCAAAAGAAGCAATGCATAGCAATGTTCATTTCAATGATGCTTATTATAGATTTTATTTTTTCATTTATGGTTTTAAGTTTTGAGGTAGAGTCTTGCAATGTAGGCAGGCTTACTCAACCTCCCGAGATTCCAGTCATATACCACCATGTGCCCCTATGTAATAGTGCAATTTCTTTTTGAGAGTGAGAGTGAGAGAGTGAGAGAGCAAGAGAGAGAGTGAGAGAGAGAGAGTAAAAAAGAGAAAGGGGGAGGTTTATGTATTCTAGGCTGACTTTGAACTTATTATTTATCCAAGGATGAATTTTAACTTCTGATCCTGCCCCTGCCTTCTGAGAGCTGAGATTATAGGTTTCCATTACTATTCCGTTTGTGTGGCCTTAGGGATTGAATCCAGGGCTTCCTGTTTGCTAGGCAAGTGCTCTACAAATGAGCTTTATCTGTAGCCCTGTAATAGAAATATTAAGAAATGAAATACTTATAGGAATACTTCTAAATGTCTGAATGGATGAACAGGCAGTGGTTAATTCATATACTGTAATACTACACAGTAGTTAAAATGAATGACTTATATATAGCTGGGTATGTCAACTGGTATATATCTCAAAAACTGAATGTTGCATAAAGTAAGCAAACTGCCCCCCAGCACCCACCCTCTATGATAATGTTTATAAAAAGGTAAAAACACTCAAAAATTATATGTTGTTTTTGAACATAATTATTAATTATATTAGTTGCATGTAATTGTGAACTCATTGTCCTGGAAATGATTAATACAAGCATACAGAAGAGTGGGAGGCAGAGATGCTTACTCACAGGGATAAACACACAAACCCCCTCCCCCAGTATTGGGACATAGCCTGAGTCACCCAAACTTAGGTGTAGAAGTCAGAGCCTGTGGCTGGGCTCAACTCTCCATTAAAATTTGGAATGCAGAAGTGGGTACTCAGTGTACATATGTCCTGGTTCCAGAGTTCTGCACTTCAGTCTTATCAAGCTAGTGTCCAGATTGGAAAGGCTGGCTTTTCACTGCTGTGTGATAAGCTTATCACATCTATATGACACTCCTGCTCTTCCCGGCAGATGCCTGGAGTCCCAAGATAGAAGAAGGCTTGCTTTCTTGTTTGAGCAAGTTCTATAGGCATAGCTGTCTTGGCAACAAGGCTGAGTCCTCTCTGCCATCTGTCCCTCTCCCCAGGCCAAGTGGGTCCACAGAACACTATGGTCAAGGTAGTGTGTTACATCCTTGATGGAGAGGACAGGGTGAAGGGCACCTTTGTTTCCACAGGTCTGTTGGATCCTTGAGGTGTGTTCAGTGAGTGGAACTTGCTTCTCTCAGCCTGAGTGAGCAGAAACTGCCAGAGGCCTGGAGGAAGCTGAGATGTAAGAGTATCCTTTGCTGGGAAGTCCCTACTCTCAGCAGTCAATTCTGGAAAAGAGAAAAGACAGTGTGAATCGGTTTGTGGCTTGCTGAAAGAGAGACTGTGTGTGGTGCTAAGCATGTAGCTTTGATGAGGGCTGTTTGGATTCTGGAACAGAGTTTGTTGTGACATCAGTCATGCAGGGAACCCCGAGAATTTGGCTCTTACAAGATGTTTGCTATAGATAGAATGAGGAAAGTCACTGGTTGGAAAATAGCTTAGCATTATGTTGGAGTGATAATAAAAGTTAAGGCCCAGAAGGAATTTTATGATTTGAGTTAAACCTCAAATATTACTGATAGAATGGAACTTGGCAAAGAGTGTCTATTTTACCCAGTTGGGGTCAATGCCTCTGAGCTGTGTTTTAACTAGGCCTCAACCTTGAATATGTTGGTGATAGCCCAACTTTAGCATGAATCCTGATTTATTTATCTTGGATTCCCCAACTTCAGTATCTTCCAGTGTCCCCATGGTATTTGATCATGGTGGCCTGTATTCAGTACGAATTCTGTTATGTACATTTAGCAAAGAGCTATCCTGTTCCTCCCAGTAATTTTCCACCCAGGACCCTCATCCTGCTTCTTGGATGTCAGTTTCCCTTGTCCATGTTATATTTGCAGTCAAGCAAAATCTCCCTTCCTACTGTAAAACTCCACGACAGTGGTCCTTATACATATGCAGTGGTTCTCAATACAGTTAGAATCAGTGTTTTGACAAGTATTACAAGAAGTTTTTCTTCCTGAGGCTTAGGAAAGTGACTTGTTCAGGGCAATACTTTGCGTACATTTCTGAAACATCTTTAAAGTCTGGATTTCCAGCTTCCAAGTCCAGTGCCCCTTCCCCACACTATGATGCCTTTATGCTGCCAGGGAATAGAATCAAGAAATAATTAATTCTATAAAATGTTTTATTTTTGTTAATAATAGTACCTTTCACCAACGGAGGTGGGGGCGTACACACCTTTAATCCCAGCTCTAGCGAGGCAGAGGTAGGAGGATCACTGTTAGTTCAAGGCCATCCTGAAACTACATAGTGAATTCCAGGTCAGCCTGAGCTAGATCATGACACTACCTTGAAAAACAAGCAAATAAACAACTAAAACAAAACAAAAAAAATAGCTTCTTGACTTTATGGCTTGTTTTCTGCACTGCCTGGTTAATGGTCTAATGTGTTGCTCAGGGTGATGTGCTGATGGGGCATTTAACCTTGATTCTAATACCAGTAAATGACAGACCCTTGCCTGGTACCATATGCTTCTGGACCTCACCAGTCTGTAATCCTTGTGCCAGCATCAAGTGTGATTTCTCAGCATGTTGATTCTGCTTGACCTTAGCAGTTATTTAAAATTTGTGGGGAGCAGTGACACAACTTCATTCAGTCCCTCTCACAGAGAAATTCACAGAGTAAAGCAATACAAAACCCGGTTTATCCAGCACTTGCTTTGTAGCAGGCACAAGACATTGAGGCTGTTATATGAATGATTTCTTCCCTACAGAGAGTTAGCGTCAAGGAAGAGGTCCAAGAATAAAATTAATATGGCTAGAACAATAGGCTCTGTACTAAAATAGGAATATGTCCGAAGATAGCATGAGGACACAAGGAGGTCTGATTGATTTCCCTGTGGGAAAGAATAGGAAGGATCATACTAGAATTCAATATTGGAAGTTGGAGAGAAATTCATCAAGAAGGGGAAGGAGGTAGGTGGCTGGTTCAGTGAGGCTCAGAGGGAACACTATGTGTAGTAGTGGAGGGCAGAGAAGATGCAGGCCACATAGGGGAAGTTTAGGAAAGCAGGGGTAAGTGGTTGGTCTTGGCTCAGTAATAGAAATCAAATCCCAGCTTTGCAAAACTAAGCTTGAAAGATAAAACTTGCGTGTGTTCAGGCAGTGGGCCATGACTAACGAAGGCTAGGGTAGACAGATCTGGGTGGGGTGAAATATAACCACAGCATGGAGGATGTGTGTGTGTGTGTGTGTGTGTGTGTGTGTGTGTGTGGAGAGCAGAGCAGTGTCTGAGTGGGGGACTACTGCAGAAGGGATGATGCATGAGGCATGCTTTGGCATGAAGAAGAAAAGGACACATGGGACCTAAGTTATTGGGAAGACAGAATCATTAAGACTTGGAGACTGAGCTGCTTTCAAGAGATAAAGGCAAACAGAAAGATTGGGAGTGATTCCCAGAGCTCTGTGCCTCTGGTCCACAGGAGATAGAGTATGGGAAGCCAGCTTTTTAAAGGACTGATTATCAGCGTTAGCATAACTGATGCCCATGAGGAGCCAGTAGCTTAGGGAGGGATTTGAAATATTGACATATTTTTACTCAGTAAGTATGCTGGGTGTGATAATGTATAAAGCTGTGTGTTGTACCTTTTATGGAAAGGAGAAATGGACAAATACCTTTTAGTAGTTTTTATTTTTGACATTTAACTTCCTTGCATCGTGGTAGGTTTCCCATTTGTTAAATTTTGTATCCACACAAATGTCCTGTGGGATTGAATCATTCCCTTTTCTCAGGTGAGAAACCTGAGGCTCTAGCAGGTTTGTATCTTGCCCATGGCATGTGACTAGAGAGCTGCAGAGCTGAGAACTAAACAGTGTTTGACACACCCAGAGTTGAAGTTTGCAAATCTTATTATGGTGATCTGTGAAGTTTCTTGATCTCAAGGGGCTTACCTTGTGGCTAGGAAACAGACCATAAAGGAAATAATCATGACACTGTAAATGGGTTAGAAAAGAGGCATGTATGTCTGGAGATCCTAGGAAGAGGACTGGGGAAACCTGTGCCCTGTACCCTTGAGGTCATTGCACAGGCTTCTCGGCTAAGTTGTGGGGACAGGGAAGCACCAGATTAGAGCTTGAAGACAGATATAAGCTCAAAGAAAAGGCAGGGGGTGGAGTATCAGGTTGTTGGTTGCCAGACTATCAAGATGCCAAAGGCTAGGCACAGAGCCAGATTCAGGAACTGAAATTGAGGCAGAAGGCCCCACACTCAAAACATCAGTAATGATAGATAAATTCAACTGACCTCTAAAGCCTGGGTTGGGGAAGAGTCCCAAGTGCAGGCAAGGGTGTTGTGGGGACAGAAGAGCAGAAGGTGGCCATACTGCTGATCTGGAAAGGAAGGGGGGTATAGGTCGGTTTGGCATAGGCTAGGACAAGGAGGCTGGCCACATGAACCCTGCAATCTGGCACCTTGCTCTGTTGCTCTCCATCATGAAAGGGCAGGTGAGAAGGGAAGGAGCTGATAGGTTGACCTTCTTTATACTCTGAGTATTCACCTATAGTTTCAGCATCAGGTAGGTCTTCACAAGACCTAACAGGTAGGTCAAAACAAGCCTTAGAGAGGAACAGGTAGCCAGCAGGACAAAATGAATGAGGAACCACTGGGGACAGTTCAAAGTCATTGGCTTTTTGTCCTGGGACACATTGATGGCCCTTTGTAAGGCAACAGAATCTCTGCCTGGTGTAGCGTCATCTGGTCACCATAGACCACAACTCCTTGCGCACTTCCTGGACCTCCTTCCTTTAGATTCAGTGGAGGAGAGGTGTGAAGTTGGTTGCAGCCCAGTGTTTCCGGAGCAGTCAGGCATCTCCCTCTGTGGTCGCCACACATAGCTTTAGTACAGAGGACTGCTTGACAGGAACTTGTGCCCTGCCTGGCATCACCCACAGAGCCATGGTGTGAGCTGCATGGGAGGCAGACTTCTGCCAGCAGCTCCTTTCACCACACAACTTCACAAAGGGCAAAAAAGTAGGTCTCTGAGAAAGGCCACAAGCAAAGGGGAGCCGGTTTCAGAACAAGATAATGCATTAGTCTAATTGCTCTTCTAAAACTAATGGGCCTTTTTATCTCCGAAGAACACTTCTGAGAGCTCCTGTGATTTGGGAACAAAGACGCAGGTCTGGGGAGAGTGTGGCTTCCCTTTACACATGATCCCCCATTTATTTACAACAACCTCTCTTTTCTCTCTCTATTTTGCTGCAGGTCAACAGATTATGGCACTACCTATGAAAAGCTGAATGATAAAGTGGGTTTGAAGACAGTCCTCAGTTACCTTTATGTCAATCCCACCAACAAAAGGAAGGTAAGAAGGAAGGTCAGCATGTCCTGCTGGGAAGCAGGGTGGCGTAGGACCAGGAGTTAAGAAGAAACGTGGCAGCTGAGGAAGTACTTATAGAGTGCCTGGGAACTTCATAGAGTTTGTAATTCTAACAACAGCCTTGGTAGTAATGAGAACAGCGGCAATGCCATTGAAATGGTGGTATAAATGGTTCTTCTGTGCTCGAATCACCATGAACCTGTGGGGTAGAAACTATTTTTGCTCCGTTTCATAGACAAAGATCATATAACACTAGCTTGAAGCAGACAGTGGTTAGTAATAGATCAAGAATTGTGGCAGGAGTCTACTGGACTCTGGAGTTGAGGTCTGTCTTTGGACAGTCCCTTCTTCACATTCACAGGGTGTCCTTTTCCAACAAGGGAAGGAGCAGCAGGCAGCTACCAGATTCTTCAGTGTGATCCTGAGCTGCTTGGGGGTGGGGGACAGAGTGCAGAGATGGACTACTGGTCCCTCTTTGCCATTGTCTTCCTCTTCCCTAGGGTCCAGGATGGAATCATGAGTGGTCAGGTCTTGATTGTGGAGATCTGGAGGAAGAGACCTGGATTCCATGGAGCAGCAGGAATCTTTAGAAAATAAATACTGTGTGATCTGTTTGATTTGGGGAGATGTGACCTTTCCCTGTCAGCAAAGCTCTTCTGTTTAGATACATATGGTGAATTTGTATGGAATGAACGTATGAAAAGTCAGTTTCATATGTCTAAAAGACTGAAAATTATTGACCCTTCAAGTTCTCGTCATGCAATTCCATTTGGATTCCCCAGGGGTTTTGCAAAGCCATTCTTCATCCAGGTAGGCTCAGGAGTGTGCAGGTGTCCCTCGCCTCTGCTTCTAGCATGGTGGTCTTAGCTGTGGCTCACATGATTATTTATGCAGCATGGAGCAGCTTTACGTCAAACCCTCAATGTCTCTCAAATGGGAAGAAGCAGAATTACTGGCTCTGGGTTTGGTTTTGGTGATGGACAAAGCCCAAAGGTTTAGCTAATTACAAGGCTCCTCAGGCCTCCAAACTGTGCCCTTGGCCAAGTGCCAAACCTCCGTTATCAGGACTGTTTGGTGACTGTTATTGGGTGGAGCTAAGTGGTTTCTGTTTTTTATGTCCCAAAGGTTTGTCATGGTCCCCTTTTGAAGGATAATTATTTGGATTGTTGAATGACAGAGCTGGGAAGGATCATATTACTTCTTAACAGTCCCAATTTACAAATGAGAAAACTAATGTCAAAGAAGCCCAGGTAGCCAGGCAGAAGCTGGAGCCAGGGACAGACCCCAGGAATCTTGAATCAGCCTACCTTCTGCCTGATTTTCTCCTACACAACCATAGCCCAGGGGCTTCCAATTACTTTGTGATCTGGAACTGCAGGGTGGTGCCATGCCCATGAGGAGTACATGATAAAGGTTAACAAAGCCAGCGATGGTTTGTACTTACTTCCTTGACAAGAAAGCTGATGCCCACTGAGCATAAGTGTCTCTCCAAAACCACTCATCTACTTCAGTTGGTCATGACTTCCAGGTTCTCCGATGGGTGATGTGGGGCCGACTGGAATCATAGAAGGTGCAGAGAAGAGTTGGATATGGATGAGAGACACATAAAGGATGCAAAGCATCATGCATCTCTGGGCTTCATTGGACCAAAATATTTTTGGACCATCTTGACAAAAACTTTACTCAGCAGTGTGTGAAGGCTCACACCCGTTTATATATGTTTTTCTTGTCATCTGTCATGCACGTTGACTGTTGGAAACTATGACACTGATGTCACTTTTGCTCTGTTGCTGGCGTCCCCATTCCTGACTATGAACGCCCCATAGTTGCAGCTGGAGAATGAAGGGCAGGTTGTGGCAGGTGCTGCAGATTGAGGAGAACCTGGGGGAGGTCTCTAACATAGAAGGGCCACTCCCATCTACTCTGCCCAGAGATGATATCCAGGCAGTGGGCTCTCTGGAGAAATTTCTCATAGATTTATTGCTCAGCAGGAAGGAGTTAGTCCCATTTTGCTTGTCTAATCTGAGAAACATCATTAAAGTAACTGCCATATATAATGTGCTGTCCCTCAAAGAGCTGAAAGCATGCTTTTTTTTTATTACTTGATTTGGAAACACAAGCATAAGGTTTAAGTCAAGAATTTGTTTTTGTTTAGAAAGCAGCAGTCAAATTAATACAAGGATCTCATGTGCCGCAAATACTTTATCCATCTCCCAAGAAAAGATGAAATTAGATTATTTCATTGTTATAAGTGACTGTGACAGTATGTGGAGCCTCTGGATGTGGGTGGCACATTCACATTCTATACCAGTACTTCATGAACTGAGCCACAGGAATAGCTTGATGTAAATGAAAATATCCATTTACAAGTTCATGAGTTTAGAATTTTGTGGCATTATGGCCTTGTAATGCAACTTTCCTTTTATATTATTTTCAGTTTTCTTCTAAAATATACCTAGACACTTAAACCAGGGTTTACCTGAATTCTCTTTTCAGCTGTCATTAAGCAAGATTCTTTTGATTCTCTCTGTATCCAAATTATCAAATTATCTTCAGCTCCCCATGTCCATTGGCCAGTGAATGGCAGGAAGCTCCAGCAGACTTTTCAGCTATTCTCACAGAAGTGCTTGTCTTTCACCTAATGAGTTATTTATTTAACAGATGGCCACTGCTTTCCTTAGAGCCTGTGAACCTATCAGATGAGATCTGTTGCCCCTGGCAAAACATTAAATTGTGCTTTTATTTGTATAGTTGCTCCCAAAGCTAACTATGAGTTTTTTTAGCACTTAAAAATATGTCTCCAAATCCAGATAGTTTATCAACCACTGGGTGGCAAACAGAAGTGGGAAGGTTTGCATAGCATCAGTCTACCAGTAGTAATCTTGAGTGGTGATAACTGAGCATTACTGTGCTAAATTCCTCCTTAGAAGTTCTACTACATTGTTCTCTAATGGCTCAGCCCTCTAGAAAACAGGTGAGATGAGGAAATAGACTGGTAAGTTTCACTGTGGTTGCATTACCATAAATGATGGATCTGCAGCAGCCTTCCTTCCCAGTGGGTAGATTTAGGGACAGATTAGTCAGGACACATTAAACAAGGCTGGGCTTCTTAAAGGAAGTTGGATTTTGGTCTTGTAGTATTTTTGTTTCTTTGGCTATGAGCAGGATGTCATCATTTTACAGAGCATGTCATAATTCTGTCAGAAGTAAGAGAATTGATATGAATTGTTCAGAACTTCTCCTGTTGTCCCAGACCATCCTATGGCATGGCGTCAGCATTATTTCTATGACCTTGACCTGCCCTGACCACATTTGATGTCAATTCTGCACCCTTGGCTGCTTGCCTTTCTCTGGCCATGGACCAATTAGTTCATCACCTGGGTTTGAGCCCAGCTATATCCAGAGAGCCCAGAATTTCTGGATGTTTTTGAGCCTGGCACTGGGAAGATGAAGAACAGTGTATTTGTTCGGGAAGCAGAGGTCTGAAAGGTTTGCCTCCCAGAGGACAGAGTCAACCATGATGGGGGCTGGGATGCTCTAGCAGGCAGTTTACTCTTCCACTTCCAGGAAAGAGACATCACTGGGTCTTCAGCATTCATTGCTCTCAGTGGAGTCTTGTCCCCTGCAGAATGGGAAATGCCATGGTCACATCTGTTTACCGGATCCAATCAGGCTGAGAGGCTTCATTCCTATTGGTGAATATCTTTGAGAATGAATCTTTGAGTGGACAGGAAAATGCAGGCATGCTGTGGTCTAATTGCTCTGGCTCAAGAGCACCTGCCATCTGCAGCTTCAGGAACCATGTGTTGGAAATGGCCAAGACAATACACAGGTCCAACTGCCAAGGGAAGTGACCAAATTACTGCAGAGTCGAAACGTACTGCCATGGTGTGTGTGTGCATATATGTGCATGTGGCGGTTCTGATCGCAGAATAATGACTTCTTTTATACTGAGCTCCTAATAAGTTCCAGCACTGGGCTAAGTTCATTACTGTACTCTAAGTTTCAGTTAGTCCCTTGAGTCTGAGAGATGAGGAAACTAAGACGCAAGTAGGTGGCCCACTTGATCTTTGTAAAAGAGCTAGTATGAGGGGTCTTCTCTCTGACCTCAGGGGTTGGCTATCACTGGCATGGGTATAAAGCTCAGGTGAGCTGCAGACATCATACTATTAGCAGAAACCTGGGGTTGCCTGGGGTTTTCTGCTCATTAGTGTTACAGGATTAGTGGTTTCTGAGAGGTGGAAGGGTGTGTTAGATCCTCCATTCCTAATTGATTTGCCAGTGAGAAAGATAATTACTTTCAGGCTGTGCTGCAGAAATACAGTGGGAATTACTAGTCAGATTTCTCTGATGAGCAAGCAGCCTCTGCAAGCTATTGAAGAGGCCTGTGTGATAGCACTATGCATGCCTATGGCGTTTTATAGATATATAACCCAGAGCTCTCTTTAATGCCCATGGGAAGCCACTAAACAAACAAACAAACAAAAAAAAAGCAGATGGACTTCTAAAATATCAGACTCCAGTGTTCCTTGATCATGTCTCCCATGATTGTTGGAGGGAAAATGAAACAGCAAGATAGTACACCTTCAGTTCACAAATATTAATGTCTTCTCTGCTAAAGCAACACAGGAAACCCTGAATGCGGCAAAACACTCTGATTCTGTGAGATATCACTCTGTTACGTGTCTGCTTTCTAGTTCTAAATAAAATATTGGAAGGGACCTGATTTCAGCAATGTGCAATCTACCTGGGAAAATTAAAGGAACACATGGCAACAAATGCACCTCTTGACCTGGAGCCGCAAACTCCAATGTGTGCAGGGGCCAGTGGGTAATGCCAGAGGGGACATGGGTCAGGTAGGGGTGTTGACAACATCTCTACAGAGTGGCTTCCCACAAGGTTCCCCATGACCATTGATATGGGATAATGATAACATGGCCTGGTTTGACCAGTGATGGCTAACATTTTCATTTTCTAATTTCTATAAGAGACTTTTCTAGATAGACTTTTACAAGAATCCTCTCTGTTTTTATATGCTTTACATAGATAATCTGGAGCTCAGGGTTAGGATAACAGGTTGGATCACACTTATTTTGATCTCTTATATCCTGTTGGTGTGGTGTATCATATACAGAGTGGCAAAGAAAAGCCACTGGTGAAAAGCTGGGGCCAAAGGTTAACACTTAGTAGATTGTCTTGCTGGATTCTGCACTATTGCTGCTTGGGTAGGGATGGCTCTGGATTATAGACTGAATGCAGGCTCTTCAAGAGCCCAGATGCCTGGCCTTGCCTCTAGTGCTGACTTTCAATGGACTCTGGGCTGCCCTAGCCCATGCCTGCTTCCAGGCCTTCCTGGGGAGGTTGCGGCTCCTAGAACCATGGGTGTTTAAAGAGCTGCACATTTTGCCTCATTCAGGAGGCAGGCTGTCACCTTTCCCTTTTCTATCTTCCTCCTGTCTTAAAACCAAACCCGCTGTCTGCCTGCCAGAGATTGATTGTTGTGCTGATGGAGAGAAACAACCCCACTCTTGTTAATTCACAGCCACTTCGGTTTGCTTGTCCCATCAATTAACATGGTTACCAAGAGGCTAGAGCAATGTGTCAGATGGGCTTGGAGGCAAATGTTTGAAAGGAAGGAGTGAGAAAGAAAAGAATGGAACTTGGTCTAAACCTGTTTTGTTTACTAATTCCAAGTCCAACCTTTTATCTTCCTGGTGTGTCCAGGAGGAAAACAAAATATAAACAGGGCCTCGCTTGCAACTTGAAAGGGAAAGATTCAGACCCTGTTGGGGCTAAGAAATCAGGAGGATCAATAAGTGCAAAAACCTCACTGGAGAAGTTTCCATCTGCCTTTGCAATGTGACCCAGCCATACAGAGGCCTTGAAGCGTGGTTCAATTCAAACTAATCACTTAAAGGAAAAGGAATCCAGAGTAATTCTTGGAAATTCACTCTTTAGTCACAAAGTCACTTTCTCAGCAAATGTGCGTGTGTGGTTCCCTGTATAAATTACTGCAGTATGCTATAGCCAAGAATTTATTTAAAGGCTCATTACAATGATTACTAGTTTTTTTTTCTTTTGCATTTTATTTGAAAATGGGAAGAATATAAACCCATAGTCTGGCTTGTCTCCACAGTGCCCTTTAGGATTTTCATCTAATAGATCATGCTTTTTAAATAAAGATATAATTTGCAGTAAGATTATCCAGGCATTTAAGAGGAATAATAAAAATTAGCCACTTAGTACACTTTCTGAGGGGTTTATGTTCATCCACCATATTTTATACTTGATTTTTATTGGTTGGAGGTTTTATGAGTGTATGCATCTGTATCTATGAATGCATCAAGAAGCTTTTCAACAAAATTTTAGGAAGATGTCAGAGCGGCAAAAAAATAAGGAAGAAACATTCTTCTTGTGTGTAAAGTCTAGTTGAGGCTGCAGTGAGGATGGAAAGGATACTTGCGTTTTTGGATGGTGTGTGGGATGCTGGTATTTCAATGTCATGGCCATCTGACCACCACTGTTGCTCAACAAAGCCTGTGAGGAGGGATTCCATTCAGGGTGGCTGGTAACAGGAGCAGAAAGATGGAAGACGAAGCCAAAGGAGAAGGCATCACACTGCAGCTTGGGGGAGAAAATAAAAAAATATGACTCTCATTAACAGGATCTTTTAAACTGGAGGTGGATGGTGGATAGCCTGTGGAGACCTTGAGGATTTTATTCTTTGAAGACCTTTAAAGAGAAGGCAGTGTGTCTCAGTTTGAAAGGATGTTTGGCCTGAAGAGAGATGTCAGATCACATCATCAGTGCCTGGGGAAGGGAGAGATCAAACCTGAGCAGACTTTGGAAGGAAATTTGGAATGTAAAGGAGAAAAAAAAGGACAATTATACACGGTATCAAAGGATACCTGGGAAGTTCTAAATGGCATGTTGAGTTTAGGAACTGCAAGTTGGGAGGGAGATATAGTGTTCCCCCACAGACCAGGGATGGAGTTTGTGCTCAGTGTAGAAAAGCCTGCGAGAGCTGTAGAGACTTCTGAGCAGGGCTCAACAGCATGCGAGCTGTGTGTGAGGCTGGCTGGCACAGAGATTCTTGTGCTGATGAGGCCTCTGAGTAGAGGTCTCATCTCCTGTTCTCCCAAGACCCTCCCACTGTGCTTTCTGAGCATCACAGACAGGAGCAATTTTCAGAGTCAGCAAAGCTTGAGAAAGCAGTGGTGCTTAGAACACTCTGGGGTGGGGATGATGGTCCAGGTTACAAGGGGCTGGCATCCTAGGAGCCTCAGGACTGCCAGTGACTCAGGAATGGCTTTGGAGTGAGTGAGTCTGTGTCTCTCATGTTTGGGTTTGAGCTGGCAGGGTACACTGAGACACTAACCTTGGTGACAAATGTAGATATGGGTATGTGCCAGCAGCCCCATGCTGAGAATCAGTCCTGTCATCTCATGGCATGAATCTAACTCTGAGGAATGGCTCAGGCTGCCTTATGGTGACCAAACAGAAGCAAGAAATGATCCAGAGAGTCCAGAGGTGTGAGATGCACATGCCAATGTCTCCTGGTTTGCCTGCCAGAGATGGCAAAGGCAGTGTCAGCTTAGGGCATTTTCAGCTGTCTTCTTTCTCCCTGGTGCCCACCCAGCCTGCATGGTGTAGAGGAAAGAGTTTCAGGTGCAGCTCATGTCTCACTCATGTGTGACCTTAACTGTGTTACTTAACATCTTTCAGCTTTTTTTTTCATAGGTAAGTGGTGCTCCCAATACTAACATTAATTTTTGAGAATGGCTTTAAGAATCGAAGGAGACATGCATACAGAGGACATGCATATAGTGTAGGTACTTGGTGAAGTGGGTTCCTCTCCTCCCAGTTAGATGCCCTTCCCTCTCTGCCATTTTCCTTTGCTCAGGTCATGCTTGCCATTTCTCAAGCTCTCCATAAACACTCAGCTGACTTTTCTGTCCTAAGAGAAGGAACCTACACTATCTCACACTAGCTTTGGGCAAAGTTCTTTTAACTTCGATGACAAAAGTTGTGCTTTTTGTCCTCTCTGCTTCACTCTCCATCCATCTCCCCAGTACACTGATGGTTTGAAAATCATTTAATGAAGTAGAAGTGTAAATCTAAGGTTGGGCAGCCTTGGGCCATGCGTACAAGGCCCATTTCCATTCATTATCTTTCAAACCCTGTTTGCCAGGTAGAACAAATCAAGCAGGAGTTCTTACACCATTCTGCCTTCTTCAGGCATACTGTCCAAAACTGCAGGCCCCCGAATCTCCACTTCCACCTCTGCAGACTCACTCCAGACTCCTTGTTCCTTCTTGGTCTCAGGCTGTCTTTTCAGATACCACATAGTCATAGTTCTTCTTGAGTGGTGAAGGACTCTGTGCATTCAAAGCCTAGACTTTATACTTGCAGGTGTAATATTCATCTGAGAGTGAGAGCTGGGAGAGGGCTGGTAGCCAAAGACCCGAAACTAACATTACTATAGCCAGTACTGGCCAAGCACTGAGAGCAGGGCTGGTCATTGGAATAACTATGTTTTATTGAACATGTTTCTCATGCCAAAGAAAGCATAGGATTTTCTGGTTCAAGTCTCTCAATATATGGATGAAGAAACTAAGTCACAGTGGAAGGGGGATTTACTTATCAAATTTCAGCAGCCACTTAAGGGTATAACTGTGGTTCTAAAAGTCAGATTCCTGGCTCCAAGCAGAAATTATTTGGAAAGGAACTGCATAAGACAGGCAGACCTTGGCAGACAGATAGCTCAGGAAGACTTTGGAAGTAGGACTTTGGAGGTGCTTTAGACTTAGTCCAGTAATCCACGAGCCTCCACAGACTGGAATCAGGAGAAGCCAGGCCAAAACTTCAGACCAGGGTGACTCTGAAAGTGAAGTTGCCCATGGGTATGTGATAGATGCAGTCCACAAGGCCAAGTTAAGATCAGAGGAGTTATTATAGTCAAGAGAATAAGAAGAGAATCTAAGCCAAGATTAGACAAGAAGAGGAAAATCACAGAAAGTGTGAGAAAAGGCTACCAACAGGAAGACAGTCAAATGAGACCACAGAGTGCAAGGTAGACTCAAGTCTGAGGCTGAGGTCTGAGTCTGTGACGTTATTGGCAGCATAGCTCTGTACAGTACCCTTTGCTTGTGAGGATGATAACAGAGAGGCACTTGACTGATTAAAGTAGCCACGCGGGGCCAGACAAGGACAGTCATGTAAGAAGAGTAGCAGAAAGATGCGATGCAATTATCCAAAGTGGTCTTTGGCCTGAACATCAGCTCTTCAATCACCCCCAGGAGGCAGTGTCAGCACATATATTTCTTGACTCCACTGTGGACCTATGGGGAGGGGTGAGCTTATGTCAGAGCAGAAACTTCACATGCAGGTTGGCTGGGGGACCTGGACTTGGAAAATTGAACTGTTGGCTTTCTGATCTCAGCTGCCCCACCTTGATCCCAAACCCCAGAACATTAGCATTCGAGAGCTCGAGGGAGACCAGCTTTGCAGACAGAGGGTTGTAAAAAGTTATTTCTCTGCAAAGATTTTCTCGGCATTAATAGCTTCTTTATGTGGCTGTCTGGAAAACCTGTCTTGCTTTAGCGGGACCTGCAGCCAATTGCAAATGGCTTGGGGTCCTCCATGTCAACGCTTCTCTTGAGTGGCTATAAAGATAGCTTCTCTTTTGTCTCACAGCTCCTTGCATGGTGAGTCTTCTCTGAAGTTTTAGGGATTTGAGGCCTGAACTAGCAATTCCAGGAAAAGAGGACAAAGGAGAATGAAGATGCAGCCTTTCAAAAGACACCAGAGTCAGAACTTTCCATTAATCTTCATGGATCATTACTGCGATCATGGCCATGTTTTCATAGCTCCCCATGGGAAAAGGTATCCATGATTTTTCTTATAAAGCATGAAGCCTCATGGTTGTTATCTCCAGACTTTTCTTGACACTGGTTCCTTCAGCTGAATCAGTTCTGTGACTTGAGACAAGTTTCAATTGCTTTAGACATCAGGAAGTTTTGCATAAAATGGGAATCCTGCCTCCATATATCAGTGATGCCTTGGGTCTACAACATATGAACATCCTTCCCCCGGTAGCTGAAAAGTGGGAAATTTATTACTTATGGTAAAGTCTCAAGTCTAAAGCTCTAGTTTGAATATTCTTTGATTTAGTGACATTATCTAGGACAAAGTTTGTCCTGTTGTTCTGCTCTTCCATCTAGTACAGTGGTCTTTGTTCTCAGGCTAATTTCTCTATGATGGATGACAGGATTGTTGCAAAGATCCTGGCCTCAAACCAGACATGAAAACATCTGAAAACATCGAGACAACACATTTTTGGAGTAAGGGAATAGCTTCTAGCAGTCCATAGCTCTTAGCATTGCACTGTGTTGGCATGTCTCTGTTAGGACCAGCTGGGCTAGGGTAGCCAGCATGGGGCTCAGTCCCCTGGGAGCTCATGCTCACAAGGAGGGTGATAATGTGACAAAATAAGTGTTCTATTAGGAAGGAAGAAGGCAATGCATGCCTGAAAGTCATATAGGCGTCCCAAAATGCCTGGCACATTTCTTTATAGGGTCCTTATGTTTGCAAAGCAATTACTAAGTTGCTTATCTTTCTAGCCAGTACTAGGTTTCTGAACACACAACCACCCCAAAACCAATTCAAAAAAATCCAACATATAAGGAATTCCAGATGTGCCTGGCAGTGCTCACCTTTGTTGCATCCCATGACTTCACTGCAGCCCTGGTTTGAACACACAGCATCCACACTGCTCACTTTGTATGCCATACACCATACAGTAGCCATGAACGATGCCTGTAACACCTTGCCTCAGGTTCCCAACAATAACATGTTACAGATTCCTGTTTCCATGGCACACACAGAATTTCCTGCCCTGACTGAAACATAATAATTTAATGATGGAATACAAAGATGTATATTATTTTCCTTTTATCCTGCCTCAGTATGTAGGCATCACATTAGTACAGCTTTGAATTGTATTGTGTTAGAATGTTTAGTTTTAAAAATTGCTATTTGATTTTCTGACTTGAGTTTCATAAAACAAATTATTAAATCAATTTTGGGTTGGGATTTGGAAAGAATTTCCAACAATTTCTCAAACTGCCCTAAAATACTTCTGCCATTTTGTACTATGTATTTACACGAAATGGTGTCCTATGCATTGACATTTATAAAATTAAAATATCACTTAACTTTGAAAATCACTGAAGATGTCTGTGTCCTACAGTGTTAAACGTTCAATCAAGATCTTAGTCTCCATTTAAATAGGAATAAACACATCCACCTCCATGGTGTAAATTTGCTTTCATCTTTAATAAATAGTAAAATTATGTACATACTAAAAATTTTAGGGGCTGGAGAGATGGCTCAGCAGTTAAAGGTGCCTGTCAGAAAAAAATCTGGTAACCTCAGATTGATTCCTCATTACCCACCTAAAGCCAGATGCACAAAGTGGCACATGCATCTGGAGTTCATTTATAGTGGCAAGAAGCCCTTTCATGCCCATTCTCATTCTCTCTCATTCCCCCTGCAAGTAAGAAATAATGTATTTTAAAAATGATTTAAAATAAATTTCTTCATGATTTGTTATCAGTAAAGGTTTGCTGTGTTTACCTATTTCATATTCCTGGGTCACTTACAAATTTTTTTGATGTAAAAGGGGTCAAGTATATATAAAAAAATCTCACTCCTGAGGGACAGGCATGTTTGGAATGATTCTAGAATTTACTACCTGGATTCATCACCCCTGATGAAGATAGTGGGTAACTTGTAAGTTTTGTGGCTGTAGAGCAGTGACTGTGTCACATGTGGTTTTTGTGTCCCCAAATGTCACCCAACACAGCTTGGCATTTGTATAGGATTAGTAAGTTTTTAAAGTGATTATGTTTTTATTGAGTCTTTGGAGTGAGAGGAGTTTTTTTTTTTTTAATTTCACTTTTATTTTCTGGTTATTCAGGCAGATCTAAGAAGCTCAAAGTGAAGCCCATGAAATTCTAGAAAGGCAAAAGCAACCCATCTTGGTGCTTCTTTGGATGCTGAGAAATGAAAAGGAAATGTTAGTATGATTCTCGGGCTTTCAACTGGAGTATCTGGGCAAGTGGGTAGGAATCAGGGACTGAGGATATGAATTAGACACAGATGGGCTTCAGAGAACACAGAGGGCCAAGATGAGCAGGCTGGGCCATTTTAATGCCACAGAGCCAGCAATTGAGAATCTTCCAGGCTGTTCTATGTCTGAATCTGAGGAAGGTGGTGAGCTTAAGAGCACACATGAGTCTGCTCGGCAAACAGAGACAAATTTACCAATGAAAGCTCTTTGGGATTCTTATTGTTGAACATAGGATCAAGTACAAATAAACCCAGCTAGCTATCATTCCAGCTTTCTGTCAATCCAGCAAACATTTGTTGAAAACTCAGTCTGTGGTCAGTGTGGTCCCTGTATCCACGAAACCATATTACAATGCATCAGTTGCTTTGGGTATCCAAAGGGGAGAGGAATTAAGCACCATGCATGGTTAGAGTAAGACAACAAAGGTTACTACAATGGTTAGGGATTCAAATGACAAATCAAATTTGTCCAGATTTTTTATTATGCCTTGTTCTTGCAATTGGACTTTAATTGAGACGTTAAGAATATTTCCAAAAATGTGAGTGTTAATTTAAATGCCAGGAAGCTGAGCATTCGATTCATGAGAAGAGTCTACCACAAAAGTGAAGACATTTTATACTTAGAAATAACTGTTAGAGAGTGTCCTGCGATCTCCTAGAGCCTGACTGGAAGCTCATAGTACCTTTACTTACCACGAGGCAAGGCCACCTTACTAATCTGATACAAGAGGATGCCCTGTGCTTTCCTCTAATCTGTAGTAAGTCATGCTTGGGTTTTGGGAGGACAGTGCCCTGAAATCCTCGGCAGATGCTCCATCCCCTGTGGCTGTGTGGGCATCAGGACTGAGTGGGTCAGTTGTTCATTACCTTGAGAGGGTTAGCTGAAGGTCACTCAGCAAAGTGGCAGAATCTAATTCTTTCTGCACCATGCCATTCTAATGGGCACTTCTAAATGACGCTTCCCCCGCATGCTTGACCTCTCTCCTTTGGCAGCACCTGGGCGTACATCCACCTTTAATTACAAGGCACAGCAGTGTGTGGTGGTTGGAAGCCAGCCAAGTGGTAGACGCTTGACCTGGTGGTACAGGATGACTGATAGGCAGAGTTCAGACTCTGGTATTGCCCTTTGATTTTGCTGCAGTTTAATGTGTTTTCTGTACTTTCAGGACTCCCTATGCATCAGGAATCCATTCAAGCTCAGCTTGCCTCTCTCCTGTTGTTTGTGCCTTAAATTTTTGACTGGGAAATAAATTTAGTGGAGAGACTCAGAGCTTCTCAAGCTGATGTGACTCTCAGTAGCTGGCAGGTAAATTTATAGCCTGGAGCTGGACTGGGCTTTGACGTCCTCCAGTTGAACGGCCTTCACTGGCTGTGGGGGAATGCTTTTTGTGAAAAAGTCTTATGTGAAAATACTTGCTTTTAGTCAGTCCTTAACTTCTTAGAGATCTGGGAGTCTTTCCCCCTGTTTGCAGGATTCAGGACAAACTCCATAATAGGTGATGAACCCCATAACCTGCACTAGCCCATTTCCTCTGCCCATCTTTCTGGCGTTTTCCCACACTTTTTAAATTCTGGCACTGGGTTTTCCATTCCGCTGCCAGCTTCTGCGTTCATGTCTCTGGTATCTTCCTAGAATGGGCCTCCCTGTCCTCTCTCCATCACGTGAATTTTCTCTGTGGTCCTGTGCAGAGTGTCTGACTAGTCCAAGTGGGCCTTGCTGGCTGCCTTGCTGCACTCTTTCCAGCCTTTCCTGGCTGCTTCCACGCAGGCATTTTCTCTTAGCTTTCCTGTCGTTATAAACGCGACTAACTCCTTTCTAGCTGGCGTTGAGTTTGCCCCATTCTTTTCCCTGGCGTGGTGCCTGGAACAAGGTCTTGCATGCTCTAGAGCCCAGCATTCTTCTTGCTGCCCCGAGGGTGTCAGCTGTAATGCAGGTGTCCCAGGCAGTTCCAGGAGTGCTGGACGCTGGCCACCTGCCTGCCGATGGATGGTTCTCCAGCATTCCCTGGGCAAGCCCTGTGAAGGGCTAAGTGATGAAGAGGGATTTTGCTTCAGGCTTTATCCCAGCTTTCCAGAACTGCTTCCGTGATCCAGATGGCACCTGGGCTTGGCTGCCCCATCCTGGACTCGCCGTCTGTGTTCAGCATTCTCCTGTCACTGCAGCAGGACTAATGGCTTCCAGCTGTGACAGCTTAGAGTCTACTTCAAGCACACTCTGCCAGAACTGAGCCTGGTTCCTTCTGCTGGGGAGGAAGAGGATCAGGACATTTGTCCCAGGATTGATTGCTCACTCCTTTGCGTTTTCACAGTGTCCGTTTATCTCCTGTCCTAGCGGGCCTCTCCCCACGGCCCGGCCATTTATTTCCCTGTCTCCCCTGCTAAACAGTGAATGCCCCAGGGCAAGAGCCATGCATTACCTGTCCCAGGCTCCTTGGTACCTAACACAGTGCTTGGCACTGGGCTGGTACTTATTTCAACTAAGCAGAAATCAATAAGCAATTACAAAGTGAGAAGTGTCCACAGATTACCCAACCAAAGAGGCAAGCTCCAGGTTGGGTGCCTCTTTCTAAATGCCTCAAGAGTGTCCCATGGGCAATTGCCTTTGGGAAAGAGAGGTGTCAAGGCAAGAAAGACTGTTAAGGAAGTCACTACTCTTCCTATGTTCTAAAAGATAGGAAATCTGGGCAAGAGGAGGAGAGACTGCTCAGTGGTTACACACTCTTCCTACACAAGCATGAGGACTTAAAGGGGTCTGAGACTCAGGACTCCAGAAGCCACATAAACAGCTGGGTGTGGCCAGACACATCTGTAACACTAGCTCTGTGGGGAGCAGGGATTGGACTCGTGAACAAGTTCTGTGATCAGTAAGAGACTCTTTCACAAGGCAAAACCAGGTGGGTCAGTGATGGAGGGGGTCACCCATGTTCACTTACTGCTCCACAGGGTGCCCTGTCAGTCCATACATGGGCATATGCTACACTACACACACACACACCACACACACACACACACACACACACACACACATATATATATATATATACATATATATATATACATATATATATACATACATATATATATATATATATATATATATATATATATATATATATAGAGAGAGAGAGAGAGAGAGAGAGAGAGAGAGAAATCTGGGCAAGCTTTTATCTTGCTCCACAACACTTATAGAATCAAACACAAGTCATATTTAAAATATATTCAGTATGTATATATATATACAAATATATATATATCATATATGTATCCAATATATAGTAATATGATGAAAAGTTTAAGAAGGCATAAGGAGCTTGAGAACTTAACTGTGGATTTAATGATTTGTTTTGTCATCAGTTATTCTTTGTCACTCTCACCTGTACCTTGGATTATGCAAAAGAAGGAATGTCTATTTCAGTTTCCATACACTTGACTTTTGTCAAATATCTGGTCCATTCTGAGGCAGCTAACTGAAGGCCATTTTCTTCTTGTGTTGAAACCCACAGTGAAATCCTTACTAAGGGCTCTCAAGCCCCCCCCCCCAATACTAGTCATGCAGACGTGTGGAGTTACCGCTGTGTCTCTGCCCTTCACGCTTTTCTTTTCAATTAAAGCACCAAAATTCAGACAATCTGGTTTAAATACCTGGATGGGCCTAGGTTGTGGAGGAGTAAAGATGGATTGCAAGGATAAGCCTTTTCTTTTTTTTCCCTTTGGGCCTGATGCCAAGTAACAGAAAAGCTTTTAAGTCCTCTAGGAAAGAGAGTTCAGGCCCAGAAACAAAGGTTTTTTGTTTGTTTGCTTGTTTGATAGGGTTGATGTGGGGAATCAGAACTTACTTTTTGTTTTGATTTGATGAATTTGGGGTACTGAGAACAGATGATACAATTTAATATCCTAATAATATGTTATCCTGTGTGTTGAATTTGCAACAAAAATCTCTTCCCTTTCTTGCCCTGTCCTGGTTGGCCCTATCCTGCCCTCCTCTCCCTTCTGTTCCACTACCCTCTCTCCCCTGTCCCCTTTAAGAAATGCCTTGTATTCATCGAAGAGACAATCCACAGGCAGGTTGAGGGTGAAAATCTGACTCTAAAGGAGCAGCACTGTGGCAGAAGACACACACATATGACACACACTGCAAAGCATTGTCCACAGACTTCTAAAAGTCCAATGCCATAGTGCACTAGAGGACATTCTGGAATATTTTGGATACTGAAATATGGACTCCACTCTTTACTGAGGAACTGAATCTGGGATTACAAGTCTTCCCAGGCCCAGAGGGTCTTATGCTTGAAATGTGAGATAAATGTAACAAAGACCCTGCAGAAACTCTTCCAGAGAATGGAACAAGAGAGGAGGTCAGTGTCCTGTTAGGACAACATAAATTTGACACCAAAGCCTGAGAATGACATTACAAGAAATAAGAATCACAAGTCAATCCCTTTATAAATATTTACAGAAGATATTAAGCCAATTATTAACTAGTTAAATCCAATAAAAGATTATTTTAATTTTTTTTCTGAGACAAGGGTCTCAGGAAGGGTAGATTGTTCTCAAATGTACTATGTAATTGAGGCTGGCCAAGGTTTTCTTTATCTCCCAAATGCTAAGATTATAGGTGTGCAACAACACATCAGGCTAAATCTAATAAAAGATTTTAAATTATCTTACAACTAAGTTGTCTTCATTTCACGAATGTAAGGTTACATTCACATTCAAAAATGTCATATGTAATTGATCACAATTATGATAAAGGAGAAAATCATGGTAATTTCAATGATCAAAGAACACTTACTTGATTATAATAGCCATTCATAATAAAAAAGAAAAAATAATTTTGGCTAACAAGAAAAGAAGCAAATTTTCATAAGGATGTAAAATATTCTTAATCCTGTACAAAGCACCTCACTTAATGGTGAAATGTTGAGTTTTCTCGTGTTAGTTTAAGAATTGTACCAGGATACCCACTCTTACCACTTTATTCAGCATTATTTTTCAGTATTACTTTTCAGTACAAAAGGCAGGAAATAAAATGTGTGAGAATTAACAAGCAAGAAATGGTATGTATAAAAGTCAAAAGATCTTGTAAACAGACTGCAAAAGTTAAGTGAATAAGTCAAGGCCACTGGATACAACATCCATGTACAGAGAGCATTGAATATGAAGCCAATAAACACATATATTAAAATGAGCTTTCATTTATCATGGCACCAAACATGTGATTGATATATAAATGATAAAAATAAATGATACAATGGTGTAATAACTAATAATAATGAGTGAGGCCTACTTAAAATGACATAAAATGCTCTTGAGAGAAATTAAAGAATTTCTAAATAGGGCGGAGAAAAAACCGTTTTGCATATTAATTTTCTCCAAATATTACCTATTGATTCAAAATAATCCCAATGTAAATGCCATCAAATATGTGTGTGGCATTTGTCAGTGTTGTAGTCAGCCACACACTGCTGGATGAATCTCCAAACCAGGCACAGTTTCTGGGAGGAAAGCGTTTATTGAAGCTACAGATCCAGGGGAAGTTCCATAATGGAGAAAGAGGCTGGCCCCCTTTCACAGTTCCAAGCTGAGAGGAAAAACCCTTCAACACACACACACACACACACACACACACACACACACACACACACACACACACACACACCAGCAAACAGACAGGGGAAGGGGAAATGGAGATTTCTTTCTCCTTTATATAACTTTAGGGTGGGGTCTTGAAACCCTATCCAAGACTTGTTTGCTTCCTGAGTCTCTGGAATTTCCTTCCTGGATTGCTCTCCCAGGAAGGGATGTTCATTTTCCCTGAGCTTCCTTACATCCTGCTCCCTATTAAGAGGGCTGCCTTCCTGTGAGCAACATCAGAGACCCACCCAAGATAATTAAAAAGATCAAGTTAACAACAAAACCTAACCATCACAGTCAGACTGATTTAAAAATATACAGAGCAATGGGAAGGTTTACAAGCAGATAACTCTTACCTAGCCTTTTAATCCCAGCACTATGGAGGCTGAAGTGGGAGTATCATGGGTTTGAGATTAGTTTAGGCTACATAATCATATCCTGTCTCAAAATAAAACAGAAAAGAAGGAAAAGAAACAAAGTAGATTTTTTTTTTTGCTTTGGTTTTGGTGCTGTGTGTTGAACCCATGAATTGCAGAATTCTAAATTCATGCCATGTCATTAAGCTATATCCTTAGCCATAGATGAGGCTATGTTTAAAAGAAAGTTGGAGGAATTATATCATACCAATCAAAACTTATGGGAAGCCTCAGTAATTAAGACAGTATGGTATTAGCACAATGAGAAGAGAGAATAGAGTCCAAAAGTAGATTTATAACAAAGGAGAACATTGAAATACAAGGTTCTTTTAAAAACTATAATTCAGTCTACTGAATATACTACTAATAAAACTTAGTCTATGCTCTCACAAATCCCTACTTCTGATGGATTGGGGATGTAAATATGAAATCTGAGCCCATAAAGCTTCTCAACAAAATGAGGAATGATCTCTGTGACTTCTAGATGGGCAAAGATCTCTTCCCCAGGCCACAGAGAGTTTTGACTGTGGAGGAAAAGACTAATGCACGATTTTAGTAACATGAAGAACCATTTAAAAACATTGGAGAAGATTGTATGCACATACCCCTACCCCAGTACTTATTCTCTTAGGTATGCATCAGAGAGAAATGGCATACAGAAAAATGGGCACAATCAAGAAACAGCCAAAATGCCAATCAAAAGGAAAATGTGCAAATAAAGAATGTGCTATTTATGCAATTCCACACTAGTAAGTGTGACTGACTTCTATCAGCAAATAGCACAGTAGGTTTTTCTCATGAAACGTGGAGCCATAAAATTGTAGAGTCTGATTGAGACCATAGAAACATGCAGCATGTAAAATATGGGAAAATAGTTAAAAACATTATTAACGTTAATGGAGAGAAGCATGGTGGCTACCTTAGGGAGAAAGGAAACCCAAAGGAGTTCTTGATATGTTGATAATGTTCCTTTTCTTCATCATAGACACGAATGCACAGGCAAGTGTGTACTTATCTGTACTGACTTCATTAACAGTTTTATTTTGTACTATGAAGGAGGCACATTAACTGCAAAGAAGCTGCACTCCTCAGTTCACCAGTATATACTTTTCATCAGATGATATACGTGGAAATATCCTACATTCTTTTGAAAAATTATTTGCATCTTGTACAGTTTTGTCTGCACATTGGGGAAGTTGAGGTAGCTAAGTGAGCAGATTCTGATGCTGTGTGAATGTATGGGCTTTGACTCAAATTGATATCACTTTGCAGCCAGTTAGTGTGATGCCAAGAGCTCTCACCATAGCTGCCTGAGGATCCAAGTTCTAGTCCCAAATCAACCCCTTGACAGTTATTTTGGTTTAGTGCCTGGAGTTTATTTTTTAACGTTCTAATCTATAAAATGGGGTGGTAGAGGAGTATTTTAATCACTATCCCATTGAGGATTAAATCAGGGCATCCTCTGAGTGCTTGGCACAGTGTTTTCTTATACACATAGAGCAGGCTTGGTGGAGGTGAAGCCTACACTCCTCACTGAGGAGGGAGCCGGGGCTGCTGAAGAGCCCTGCAGGGACTGAGAATAGTGAGGCAAAAGTCTATTTGGGCTCTGTGGAGATGGCTCAGCAGTTAAAAATCACTTGCTTGCAAAGCCTTCCAACCCAGGATTGATTCCCTATTCCCCAGTACCCAAGTAAAGCCAGAAACACAAAGTGGTGTATGCATCTGAGTTTGTTTCCTGGTATACTCTCTCTCTCTCTCTCTCTCTCTCTCTCATTCTCTCTCTCTCTCTCTGCCTGTCTGTCTGTCTCTGTCTCTCCCTACAAATAAATAAAATATTTTTAAAAGTCTGTCTGGTACTTAGTCTTCTTTCATTTCCTTTGGGCCCTCTTCACTCTTTTCCTCTCATCACTGGGCTCTCGCAGACTGAAAGCTGGCAAGTTCACATTCTGCCCCCTGCCCCACATGCCCTGTGGATAATGTTGGGAGCTGGACTGTTTTTCTGTTGCCATCAGAAACTGGAATTGTTTGATTAGCACTATGTCACAGCCAGACTGTCCCAGGAGCTTTGACATGAAGATAGGGCATTTGGAACTCTTCATAAACACTAGACAGCATCACTGCTCTGACAGGACTTGCCGGTGGCACCCACAGCTGTTTCCATAGACAGAGAGTGTTCACACAGCCAGGGGTCACTGGGTTGCATCCCTCTCTTCCCCTTAGGCATGAAGTTAACTGGCATTCTACCCTCTCTCTGTCTGCTTCAGAACCCCTCACATGTGACCCTAGGGAGTGAAGGCATTCAAGTATGCTTCTCTTTATTTGGAGTTAATAGGTTTATTTCTCCTCATTGGGACTAAGACCCATAGAAATACTTTCTCAACTTCCATCTTGTCCCTTTGCTCTCTTAATATATAGCTTCCCTAGGGGAGCACAGCCCTAAACTTAGTGAAGACTAACTTCTGGAACTTTCCTATTCAGAAGTGGGCAAGGAACAGAGCCTGAAAAGTGAAAAGACTCACTCCTAGCATCCCCAGACCAGGAGTGGGCTGGCTGCCTCTAGCAGAAGCCTGAGGAAATAGGAGCTGATGAGAAGGTTAGTTTAGTACATTAGAAGACCCGTTACATCTGTGGTCACCACTGCTCTGATGTTACTGTGGCTGTGGCTTCTTCTGTATCCAGGTACTCACTGGAACATTTATTGAATAGCCAAAAACCCATAATCTATCAACAAGTAGTACATTGTATGAGCAAAGGGTTAGAGACTTTTGACCTTGAATAATCCTCAGATATTTGTTACAGGAAGAGACTTAGGGGTGTGATCTGTTGAACTCTGCTGATCCAGAACACATACACTCTGATCACAAATGTAACCACACTAAGCCCACCTTTTGCCTTCAGTAGACCTGGGGGCCCATACTTCCTGGCAAGTTACAAGTAAGGAATTTAATACCTCATAGTAATTCTTAGAGAAGTTATTTCTAAGGTTCATAAGCTACATTTCCATGGTTTTTTCATAGTTCATATCCATATTTCGTTCTTATAATTCACTCCCACAGTTTGTCATTATAGTTCATTGCCACAAATATCTATGGAAAAGAGAAAGAAAACCAGGGAGAGTGCAAGCAGCAGGGAAGATGAATGATTCCGAGGTTCAACTCACCTTTGGGAGTGGTAACACAGTGCTGTGAGCCCCTCACATTTTAGAAAAAGCACAAGTGTGCTCTATGAACATTTGTAGGGATGCCTGATAACAATTCATTCCTCCATTCTCACTGCTCCATCATTTTCTCTTTGCTTGCATGTGATTGAGAAGAACCCTGTCTTGCTTCTCCCAGAGGATGACAGGTATGGTTCAGCAAAGGTGGGGCTGTGTTGAAGAGTGGTTTACTTTGAACCAACCAGGTGCTAATGTGAGGGGGGGGGAGTTATGCATGCTGCAGTGTATGTAGGTTAAGGGGACCTTTTGTTGCTCTCCATGAATCAGAAAGAAGCACTGTCCTCTTTCAGGAGTACAGTAGTCTCAGGAAATGCTGAGGTCTTCCTTCCAAGGGATGGACAATGAGTCCATAATAAGGAGGCTGTCTGGATGCAGAGCTGTGGTGGTCTTCCATGGGGCTCTACTGTGGGGTATGTCATCAGTGCTTAGGATGACTCAATGCTGGGATTATGGTTTTTAAAGACCTTGGGCACATGGATTCAGAAAACAAAGCAGCTTCTGTGTGGACACCAGAACAACTTTGTTTTGGTATAAACAACAAACATACAAATAAGACATAAGCATTGGACCTTCACAGAGGACTCACAGCCAGGCTAAGTGTAGGCTTGGGATTAAGAGGTGAATGAATGTTCATGATTTTCCCAGTTATTACATTGTCCCCCTCTCTGTCTGATCCCAGCTCCCTGAACACTGAGGCTTCCCTGGGTCCTGCTTCCTTCCAAGAGAGTGTTAGCCCTACCTCATTTGACCTCTCATGTCTGTCTGTCTGTCTACACAGTTATGCCCTGCTGGAGGAAGCTGCAAGGAAGTGGCACCTTTGCCATGTTGGTAGCTCACTGTTGATCAGTTTAGATATGGAGGTGTACATGGAGAAGCCAACCTCAAGGGGTTGGAAAGCCAGCCTCAGACATCCCGTGAGTCTCCCAGTGGGCATAAAAACGATGAAGAGTAGGTGGCTAGGAAGGCGACTGAAAACAAACAACAAACAAACACACAGGTAAGGACATTAGTGTGATGGTAAAGAGGAAAGAATGGGGAATTTATCAAGAGAGAAGTGGTTCCACTGAAAACTGACTTATCAAATAGGATTCATCACCTCAAGAGATCTTCAGGGCCTGAAGGCACATGTAGAAGCCTACCCCACGTGTTAGTAGTCTGTAGTCTGTCAGCATCTTCCTCCTCATGGGTCTACAAGAAGAGCCTTTTAGAGGAGGAGCCCTTTCCAGAGGAAGAGTGTTGAGGAAGTGAGTGAATGAGCTTGAGGTTTGCCTTTTCTTGGGGGTTATCTATCTGGTCAGACCCCTGCAATTCCAGCCTGGCCTCCATTATCCCAGTATTGATTATCCACAGTGGACTTGCTAGGGGAAGTATTTAATGACAGGCTGCTGACCTCCCTGGCCTTGTCACCCCTCCTCTCCACACTACCCACTAAATAGTGCATATTTTGTCAAGGGATACAAGCCCATGCTAAGAGAAACCTAGCTGAAATCAAGCTAATTGGTTCCAGAAAAGACCACTCATTAGAATATAAAGAAAACAAAAGCTTTGTTTCTGTGCAGTTAGTGATCACATACCTTCCAGGTCTTTGCCTCTAGAAAACTAACCAAGTATTTTTTTTTTCCTTTGTCACTTTTTTTCCCTTTATGTCCCAGTTACAAAGTGCCTACCAATTGCCTGGTACAGTTCTAAGGATATGACACACATCATTAATTATATAAAATATGAAAATACATTCATATCATTGTAGATTTCTGTTCTCCTGGAGGTAGGCTTTTAGTGACAACTTACATAAATAAAAACAATATACCATGGTTATAATCCCTTTCCATACCTTTCCTTTCTCCTCCCAAGCCCCACCTCCTATTATGTAGGTCTTGTATAGGTTCGCCTCTCACTGTGAGGTCATGAATATCAATGTTCCTTTGTGTCTGAAAGACAGTATTGGGAAATCCCACCACTCACTTGTTTTTAAAGGTTTTCTGAGGTAGGGCCTCACTCTCATGGAGCTCTGTAGCTGCAGGCTGGCCTTGAACTATGAGATCCTCCTTCCTTTGTCTCCCAAGGGCTGGGATTAAGTGTGTCACTCTTGACCCTACAATCAATCAATCCTATCACTCCCCATCTGCTGGGGGCCTGAGGGTAAGTGGTGCTTCATTCTTGTGACCTGTCCAGATGGCAGGAGTTTCTCTGTAAAAGTATCAGTAAAGGTGTAGATATGGGAGCGGTCTGTGTAAAAAAACAGTGTGATAATCTCGTAGTCTAGGTACAAACCCACCCTCTTGGGTTTCACCTTGAGGTCCAAGGGGGTGAAGGGTCAGGTGGTGGCTGCATACTTGTCCCCATTCCAAAGCCTTAGTCGCCATAAGCCAGCTTGTCCTTTTGACTCACAGAGTCCCCACACACCCCAAAGGACCAGTGGGTCTTATCACTCACTTCCACCTCCAGTAGTGTGGAGCTGAGGTGAAGCCTTCAGTAGCCAGGACACAGCGGTAGAGGGTGAAATGCCTTGGAGAGTCAGGCCTGTTTCTACGTCTTCTCTGCACAAACTTGACACTCTTGCCATGGACTGACACCACTAGGTTGGGGGGAGCAGTCTCGGGGTTCAGGGTCACATCCACACTCAGCTCTTTCAGGATTGTCCTTAAGGCAAAGTACTTCCCGGGGAACTGCCGAAGGTCTCCTGCAGCTCTCTAGAGACTGGAAGCATTTCCATGGTGGTCACCTGGGCACATTTCTGCAGCCAGTGCGCTTTGAACATCCTTGAGGATCTGCAAGCCCGAGCGCTTGTCACTTATCTTCCCCTCAGCTGCACGAGGCTCAGATCCTGCTGCTGGTCCCTGAGGTGAGCAGCAGGTTCAATAGCTGTGTGCAGGCTGGAGGAACCCAGTGTCTACTTAGTCCACAAAGCTGGATGCCTCAGGGGTCCCAGTCTGGCACTGAAGTTCTGGAGGATTCCAGGTGAGCCTCTGGTCTTCAGTCTGGTTAGAAGACTGAGAAAATTGTTGCAAAGGTTCACCAGGTACAGCTGAAACAGGGAAGATGGCCGAACCTCCAAGGAGCTCAGCAGGCCAGGTCGAAGGCCTAAGCAAGTATTTTTCTTTTTTTTTTTTCTCTTTTTTTTTTTTTTTTTTTTGAGTCAGGGTCTCATGTAGCCCAGGCTGGCCTTGAACTTGCTATGTAGTGGGGGGACCTTGAATCTCTGATCATTCTTCTTCTACCTAGTGCTGGGATGAAGTATGCTTGCTCTTATGCAGTTCTGGGGATAGAATCCAGGGATTCCCTCATGCTAGATGAGCATCCTACCAACTGTGCTGCATCCTCAGCCCTTTCTTCCAGGTTAAAAAAATAAATTAATAGTGTCTGGGGAGATGGCTCATCTGGCAAGGCACTTGTCTTCAAAGCCTAACGACCCAGGTTCAAATTCACATTACCCACACATAGCCAAATGCACAAAGTGGCACATGAATCCTTTGCAGAGGCTGGAGGCCCTGATGTGCCCATTCTCTCCCCTCCCCTCTCCCCTCCCCTCTCCCC
>PVHP010008565.1:0-52821 GCA_004024765.1 Zapus hudsonius | reverse complement strand
CTCAGTAAGGGGCAGAATGGCAGGATGCAAGTAAGCTCAAGGGGAAGGAAATCTCTCTTCCTCCAACTCCCCCATCCCCCACCCCTGTTTGCTTGCCTGTGTGGTGTTGGATGATAGCCTCTCTCATTCTCTGTCTCTGTCTCTCTGTGTCTCTCTCTCTCTCTCTCTCTCTCTCTCTCTCTCTCTCTCTCTCTCTCTCCCTCTCTCCTTTGACCTGTGAAAAGGGGCCTGCCTCTTTTACCTTTATGGAACTTCCCTGAATATTTAACTTCAATAAATCCCTTCCTTCCACAATTGTGCCAGGTTTGAGGTTCATTCAAATGGTGTGTGGCTACCATACTGACCTTGCTTCTAAAATTCAAGAAACTGTATTAGAGACAAGGTTGACAGCTTTTTGTTTGTTTTTTCTAATGTAGATTTAATTAAAGACACTGATCTGGTGGTTCAATTCAGTTATAAGTCAGTTATTAGTAGGATGTTTGATTAGGGAAGATTGAGGGTGTTGATTGTTAAATGGTAGTGTACTATTAGCACAGAAACTATATATTTCTGTAAAATGGTCCTTAAGAAGAAAGAAAAAGAAGGGAGGAAGGAAAGAAGGAAGAAAGTGTAGCAAGGTGAGCTGGGGTTAGAATTTAGATAATGCCCAGCTAAAATTCTAATGCACCCCAAAATTTAAGGAGTACTAGAATTCTTGTCTACAAAGTTAACAAATTAAAATCATTGACAACAAGATATTAAGATATAGTGGGAGACTTTATTATTTAAGGGAACATGGTGAGTTACAGAGTTCCCCAACCACCAGTGTGGGGAAAAGATGTGGAAAGTTTAACAGAATATATGCTGTTCAGCTAAATAAGCAGCAGAAGAAAAGATAACAAAGGGCTCCCATCATGAGGAAAAAGGTTCATATGGGAAAAATCTGGAGCCTTCCCTCACCCCAGGCATTAGGCTTGTGGGGGGGAAGAGAAGGCCTGGAGATTCAGAAGTCCTTCTGCTGGTCTGCCATGTGAGGAAGAGAAGAGACCACACTATCTGTTCAGTGAGTATTTGCTGCCGGAAGTGGGCAGAGAGACAGGTGGTTGGTTCATACCTGACCAATCAGTTTTAGTGGCTAGTTTTCAGCTCTAGCTAGACACCTCCAAATCAAGGGGAAGGTGTCTCTGGAGAGTGCTTGAACCCTCACAATCCTCCCTTCTGAAGAAATAACACTAACTTCTGTTAGAGTATTGGGGTGTGGAATAAAAAAAAAAGCACCATAAGAATGACATGCATGTTTAACAAGAATACCCATCTTGATCCTGTAGAAGGCAAGGCAAAGCTCTGACTGGGGAGGGGTTAAGGAGGAGCTTGGCAACATTCTGTGGAGTCTCTCTCCTAAAATCCCACAAAGGATGGAAGGAAGAGAAAAAAACATGCAAGTGGGTAAGCACAGTAGAATATCATATTTAAAACCTCATATTAACCTATGTGTATACATAGCAACTCCTCTTCTAAAAATATTTTTCATTTAATTATTTTTAAGCAGAGAGAGAAAGAGGGAGGGAGGGAGAGAGAGAGAGAGAATGGCTGAAGACCTCTAGCTGCTGCACTCCAGATGAACTACATTCCAGATGCAGGGACCCCTTTGTGCATCTGGCTCTACGTGGTACTGGGGAATCAAACTGGGCTCATTAAGTTTGTCAGACAAGAGGCTTAACTACTCAGCCATCTCTCCAGCACAGCAACCTCTTCTATCTCTCCTATACCTGGTAAACAGTTTGCTTGCAAAATGCCCTAAGGCATGGACTTCTCAAGAATAGAAAAATAACCGATAGAGAACCAGTTATGTGTATGACAAAATAACTTGTATTTTTTATCTCATTCCTACATATTCACATATACCTACAAATTATGTGCATACACACACACAATGTGAAAATACAAAGCAAAAACAAAATCATGTTTCTTGAACACCACCCCATATTAAATGGCAAGCTTTTACACAACACAATTGCATGTTATTAGGAATCTTTAAAATCAGTCGGCATGGTGGCACATGACTTAAATCCCAGTCTGAGGCAGGAGGATCACTGTGAGTTTACAGAGAGAGTTCTAGGTAAGCCTTGGCTAGGCAGAGTGAGATCCTGCTTCTTAAAAAAAATCAAACCAAAACAAAGCCCCTTGTAATCAAGAGAGAATAAATGATTCTCCAGAAGCACACAGTCTTAACCTATGACTTGGAGGCATGGTGCATGTTAGGTAACAGAGCTGCATGTAGACTACTAGCTCTGTGGGTTCACTGAAGGAAAACATAAGGCAAATCACATTCATTCATTCAATCAACATGTGTTAAGCATTTCCTAGACTATGCTTTCTGAGAACCCTGAGGATAGAAATCAATTCATATATTCTTGGGACCAAAGCCTGGCATTAATCAAAGAATCATACATATAAATAGAAATTTAAAATGTGTTATCAAAACATGCTCCATCCCAGTTTATGTTATATAATAGGAAAATCAGAGCAGCCTCTGCCAAGGAAACAATAAATAAATTGCAATCTGCACAAAAGTTGGAGATGATTACAAGATTAGGAAGGTGCCTGAGGTAGCCTAAGACTGAACCAGCATAAGCGCATTCATATGCAAAGAAATTCAGGGAAGGCAGTGGCAGGAAAGGCTGGGCAGTAGCAAGGCGCATAATGGTTGGAAAGTCTAAAGTAGTCATCAGGGGTTGATCATGCAGGGCCTTGCAGGCAAACTTAAGAACTTGCCCTTTTACCTAAGAAAAATCAAAAAGTCCTTAGCAGTTTCATAAGAAAGCAGTGGTGTGACCAGATTTGCATTTTAGAAGGGAAAACCGCAGTGGATAGATTTAAGCAGGCAAGATATGGGTTGTGTGTGTGTGTGGGGGGGGTTGATATGTATTACACAGGTTGTAATGAGGATGAATGTAAACGGGTGAATTCAAGAGATGTTTTGGAAAAAGATCATTAAGACATAATTGAAAGCTTCAAGTGTAACTCTGAGTTTTTATATGAGAGGACTGTGGCCTTCTCAGAAAATAGCTACACTGCAATGGAGTGGTGTCAGTTTCAGTGTCATTCAGTCTATTTTGAGTTTGGCTTACTTTGGTTTTCAAATTATAATACACACACACACACACATATATATATATATATATATAGAGAGAGAGAGAGAGAGAGACTATATATATATATATATATATATATATATATATATATATATATAGCCTCTATATATAGGTTTAATGCAAGCAAGAAAATCTATTTTTTGTAACAGTCTACTTCTTCAATCCATAGTAGAAAGACAAGCCTCAGTGCATAGAACTATCTTCATTAGGATGTCCTTAGTGCCTGGATTAGGGATGGGGAAAAGGTCATGGTGAGTCACACACTGAATGTAAGTGGCACTGTCTGCCAAGGGCAGACATAGTAGCTACCGTGCCCAGAGTATGTATCCAATTTTTTCCTTTTCATACAGGTACCCAGATCCCATTAGGCAGTAATATAAAATTAAAAATAATATAATATAGTCTATCAATCAAATTATTTCCCTGAGTAAAGCCAATAACTGGTATTAGGGCAAGAATTTTAAAAAATAGGGGGGTGAGCTAGGATACCTGGGTCCTAGGGTGTCATAGAGCAATTTGTAGGAACTCTCAGAGACAGGGAAGTGATAAAGAGGAGGAAAGAGACAGAACCTTGGAAGAGGCAAGGCCCCAGTTGTTAGATTTCATGGATCACAATGAAGGACAACAACAGACACCTTCTTAGATCTAAGATTTTGTTGTAATAGGGGAGAAAGAGGAGCGAGAAAAGAGAGAGAGAGAAGGGAGAAAGAGAGAGAAGAAAGGGGGGCTACATGTATCTAAGAAGCAGAAGGTCCAAAAAGAGAAAGGGAAGTCCGGAAAGTGGGTTGTATAGGAAGAGTGGAGGAACTGCTCTGTGATGGAGGGGCCTTGGTGGTGCACAAATGGTGGGACCAGGGAAAGGTGACCTTACTTTCTCTGAGCCCAGAGATCTACTCAATTGTTATAAGCAGTAGGCAGTCCCATTCCCAGGGTTAACATGGGCAGGGTAGTAGAGAGGAGTGAGAAGAGAGTTTTAAGACTCTAAAAGTTTAGTATGCATGTCTCATTGTCTCTTCAGTATTCACATAGAAAACACAAGAGATGAAACTATTAAACCATGCGTAAAGGTGTATGCCTTTAATCACAGTACTAGGGAGGCAGAGATAGGAGGATCACCATGAGTTCATAGCCATGCTGAGACTTCATAGTGAATTCTAGGTTTGCCTGGGCTAGAGCAAGGCCCTGCCTCAAAAAAGCAAAACAGACAAACAAAGGAAGATGAAATTATGAAGGATTTCATGGTGGAATCTGTAAGACAACATATTTGCAGCATTCACATGCTGTAGCCAACTCTGCAGACTTTGACTAAATAGAATTATAGGCAATGAGTAACAGGGCCACCAGGATTTTCTCTGACTGTTGAGTGCTGAACATGCATTGCGGTTCTAAATTCACTGCATTTGCTTCAGTGAACTTACCTGAAAATGTCCACTGGATTCTGATTGTATGAGTAATAGTAAAAGATTAGAACTAAATGACAGATGTTGGAATAGGTAGGTCCACATTAGACTATTATGATACCATTGCTCTAAAGTGTTATTATCTTAATAATTTATTAATTTCGTGGTTCTTAATATGCAGTGAGTGCACATAGAAGGCCTGTTGCATATCATGCTTTGCCTGGCATGATAAACTTCCTCTTGACAGAAGAAGCTAAAATAAATCCTGTCCAAACTAAACTGCTTCTGGGGCATTTTGTCCCTCAAACAAGATAACTGCTACATTCAAAGTAGCCAATTTCTGTAGTATGCTGGAGTAAAAAAAAAGACTCAACCCTCAAAACTTTTCAATGTTTGTACTTTCATACCAAATTCTTGGATTCTTTTAAATCATATTACTCCATGGTTAGAGAAATTAAATGATGTGTCTAGGAGTATACAATTTTATTTATTTATTTTTGGCTATGTAGGTTTTTTTTTTACCTTTATGTGCATATACAATAGCAATGTTCCTCTAACACAAGACTATAAGGAAATACAGAGGGTTATTTTCCAAAGTAAGGGGTGAGTATGTCTTGTGTCACTCTACCAAAGGACTTTATGTTCTGATCCCGTTTGAGTCTCACAACTCTTCTGTAAATTAGGTATCATTATTCCCTTCTCATCTGAAGAAACATAGACTCAGAGAAACATAAAGAATCCAAGTCAATTTATTATGAGAATCTAATTTGTGTCAGGTGTATTGTTTTTCAGTGAGCACAAAATGGCAAATAAGAACTCAGCCAATTTGTAACAGATGGGACCCTGAGCATCACACTCAAACCCTCAGCTATCAAATAGAATGCCTCTTCCAGAACAGAAGGGTGAGGACTCTTTTTTTTAAACTTTTGTATTATTGAATTGTGTATTATCCACATAGAAGTGCAGAAAAGTATGAAATTGATGATTATCTCCAAACTCTGTTTACTAAGAATGCATTCTTGAGTTTTCTGAATATGAACAAAAATTGAGAAATAACAGGCAAACTAATTAAACAGCTGTCCTAACGTGGGGAAACGTTCAGATGCAATAGTCCCTGGGTAACACTGGCTGTATCACATTACTAACAAGAATACCATCGTCTGGTGGATGGCTGTGTGTTCCCTTTAAATTTCATTCTCTTCTCTAGCCAGAGACTGTACCCTAACCCCAGCCAGCTGTCATTGCAATTTATCTGGTTATTTGGGAATCTATGCCAAAGAATATAGCTGGATTCTCTTAGACTCAAAGGTTTTCACCATGGGAAGATTGACATTCAAGACAGGTACTAGAGGTCATATAGTTCAACTTCTTATTGAAGATGAGGAAACAGACAGAGGCTGTGGGGATTTTCCAATGCAGCAACTGGTAGCAGAGACATAGCTATAATAGCTCTTGGCTGCTATAAAAGCCAATGGCTGGTATTGAACGCTGAAGGGCTATGTTTAGTTTGCATCTATTAATGTGCAATTTTATGATTATATTGCAAAACTGGATAATCAGTAGAAGTTTATATCACTCGTGATATTTGTGGTCATTTGAGAAAATGATTAGTAAAGTAATTATTATCTTAGTTTTATATGTGGAAACTGAGATTAAATGATTTTCATCTAATTAAAAGAGGATATTTAGGTTATAGTCCTTGTCATCCACTTTTTTTTTTTTTTTTTTTTTTTTTTTTTTTTTTTTGGCTACACCTCAGCTCAGTGGAGTATGTTCCTTCTTCAGCAAGATTCTAAGAAATTACTCTGGATTTTGTAAAAGTGATTCTTCTAAATGATCATGAGAGTGTGGTTGAAAGAGAACAAGAACAGTTGGCAGACATTAGTTCTAAAGTAGATTCCACTGGTAATCAGTTGTAGGGTCTATGAAAGCCGTCTTACTTTGAATTTTGTCATTTCTAATATTATGACAATAATATAATGGTCCCCAAGATTTATTATTGGTTCAGATGAATTAATTTCTATAACTTATAAACCACAGTGTTTTATGAATGCTGTAGCTTGTGGGATATCTGGAAATCCTCAAACATGACAGGTCCAAATAACTGATGGCAATTTTTTAAATTATTTTTTTTCTGGATTGACTTTCATGTATCTGTTTCACTTTAAGGTTTTTCTTTATCAGCCAGACTAAATTAAATTTGTGCATTGAATATCTGAACAGAAGCATATATATGTGTATATATGCATACCTTATATATCTCATATATATTGTATGACATATAAAATTTAAGTTGTACTATTCTTGATTTTTGTTATCATTATAAAATTACTATGACCACAATGTGATCTCAACCTTCAATTAACAGCAATGTCAATGTTATACTTTTAGCTATATTATAAAAGCATTGCTTTTAATATTATTTCAATAGTATTATTTAAAAAATCTTTCTCTCAGAGAGTATTGTAGTTTAAAGACTATCATGGAAAGGAAGGAGAAATAGTGTCATCAAATTGCTTTTACACAATGAAAATAATCAAGAAGAGACCAATATCAAGCTTATAATTGATAGACATTTTTCTATGGAAACAATATGACAAATTACATTTTAATTGATGTACATTGATCTATCTAAACAATGTGTCGTATTTCATAACTGATGAAAAAACATATCTCAGATCAGTAGGTTACCTTAAAAAGATGTTTAGAGATAACCCACTGACATTCTAAATAGAGCAAAAAGTTTCATGTATCCCACTACCAAAAGTCTGAAGATCTACTGTTGGACAAGCACTGTGACAATCAGTAAAGTACCTTTATTATAAAGAGGAGTTTTCAGATTCTCATATGAGCACTGACCAGCTGGTTCTGCAGCCACTGAACAAAGGAGACAGCGCTTCTTGGAGCTTATGTGAGATAGAGGATGCTTCACAAGGTAGGCGACCTTGGAGCTGAGGCTTGAAAAAAAAAACTATTTTCATGAGATGGATAAGAAGGAACAAAGATATTCAAATAAAAAGAAAAGCATGTATAAACTGCAGTTAGGGTGGAAAGCCTATAAGAAATAATGTCATAATTCAACATAGGTCCTATGTTGAATAACTCTCCACCTTAATTTGTTCTGGAAACCTACCATCATTTTTTTTTTTTGAGATTCAACTTACACACTAGACGCTGAATTCTTAATTTGTGCTTGATCTTTCTCTCTTTGCTTTAATACCACCCTGCCTCCACTTCTATATCTAGCTCAGGACATAAAATTACTGCTGACTTGGATGTCAAACTGGGTTATTCGTATTCATTCATACAGGGGTTATTTTATTCACTATGTTGCTCTTAGTATGAAGCCACGTCACAGCTTCTAGTTAATAAGTCTATTCTTTGTAGAAAAAGATAACCACTACTACCTTTTTTTATACAGTAGAGGGAGATTGGCTTAAATTCAAATAAAAAGTGCTATTCAAACAATTTGCATTTTGGGGGAGGGAATTTAGAAATGTTCCCCTTCCTTTCTCAAAGATTTGCCCTTTGCTAACACATCCCTGTAGGGACTAGAAAACACCTGAATGAGCAGCTGTTTTCTCAAAATAGTCTGTAAGAATCTACTACGTTTTAGTGTCTTTTGCATAGTATTTCAGGTTTACCTGGCAATAACACCACTTCTTTTTAAAAGTGATTATTTTCCTTAGGTTTTCCAGTTACCATAGTGATCACTTTTTGTTCTCATGTATATAATTTTACATTTCAACAAAACTGGACAGAATAATTAGTTTCAAAGCCTGAGCTATGAAATTGGTTAAGATCAATAGAAAAGCAGGGGTCCTGTCTTTAAAATTTACTGTCAGCAATAAACACTGAAGCACAATGTCAATAAAAATTTCCATAGCTTTCTCAGAGTAATGTGTCCATTTTTTTCCCCATCATGCAGAGGTTCATTCATGTCCTTTGATACAGGTATGAGAGTAATATAAAGTCAGAAAGGTTAAGAATCACAGTCGGGGGGCATCAGTGTTAAGGGGCCGCTTGTGATTAGAGCCTGACAACACAGATACACAAGTTTTCAAGTCCTGAGTTAAATATTTATTGAGCCTTTACTATCAGACTCTGGGTAGAAATAAGAGAAAATAAATGAGTTTCTATTTTCTATTGTTTCTTACCATATCAAAAGATGAAAGGATATAGGATATTAACCCTAATTCTGCATTTCTATAATTATTTGAGAAGAATTGAAGCTTGGCCTATCACTTCCCATACATTAGCAATTGTAGCATTTAAGATCACCTACATGTGAGGATTCACAGAGCCTGAAAAGAAATAAGAAAAGTGGTCCCATATGACATCCTATGTGAAGTGACAGCTATGGACTAAGAGCTTTTCTCCAATGCCCAGCTCTCACTGTTGCCTGTCTGTTTCCGTAAAGCTTTGGGTCATGGCGACATTAACCCATTTATGTCATGTCTGTGCATGTTCTTGCACTGAAACAGCTGTTTCCTGTGGACTAGATGACATGGGAAAAAATCCTAAAATGTCTATTAGCTAGTTATATTGAGAATGAAATTCCTGTACTCTACCCTAGACCATTATAAAATAAACAAAAACTGAATTATGTTCATATGTTATGTTGACTTGTTAAACTAAAGGGCACTGAATTGAGGAAGTAAGAAATAAATATTTAGATATTTACACTAAAAATGCAAAACAAAGATCTGTGTCCCAGAAGACATGTCCAAAACAAATATAGAACAGTAACAAGATAATTGTTTCTGAGAGCTCACACCACCCAATTTTTATTAATTTTAAGAAACTTACCAAAAAAAATGGATTTCATTATGGTGTTTCATATACTTTTTTATTTCCCTCCCCTCCTTTGAGCTTCCTTCTCTCTCTACCCTTATTCCCTCTTTCCAATTTAGTCTGCTTTCTACTTTTATAAGAGATCTCAACCTCATTCCTTCATAATGTCATCCACAGAGGATTCCATCAGAGTTCTGCACCAGGGCCTGCTGGGGTTCCTCTACAATTTCTTCTCAAAAAGACTGTTTTGAATATGGGAAACCTGTGCTGTACTTACTCTGCATAGTAGGAGTGGCATGTGTGTTTGAGTGCATATGGAATAATACATACACATATTTCTGTTTTGTAGGTTTTTAGCTCCTTATTCATAGCTTCAGAATACTGTTTTCCCCCTACCTAACTTTTGAAAGTATATAACGTATGGAGACGACTAATATTGCACTAGTGAGATTTTACTTAAAACAGGTGGGCATAGCAAGGTCATAGTGTCTCAGCCTCCAGTTAGCACAAATGCTACTGCCAAATAAAGCCTTGATGTAATTCATGTCACTTCACACATTTCCATCTAAATATATGTAAGGATAGAGTTTCCATGGGCTTTGTGGTTTCATTTACTAGGGATTAATGAATTACTACTATGTATCAAGAACTGTAGTGGAATTGAAATCACTTTCTCAACAATTACCTGATATTTTCTTTTTTCAACTTATGCAACTATCCATTTCTATCTGTGAAGTCAGATCTTTGCCAATATTTTGAAATGATCTGAAATCTCATTTGCCTCTTTTGTAAGTTCAAAACCCTTTCATGGGTTACTTTTCCCATTTGACTTTTGAAAACTAAGTTTTCTGGGGGGATTTTAGATAGAAAATTTTCATGGCAGATTAAATTACACACACACATAAATTACTCAGAGATGAAGACAAAATTTTCCTCACTAATGACAAGTATAAGCATATGAAACCCAAGTGGACCGCTCTGGGTTCACGTTGTTCTTCAGTGTGCAGTCTTATTAGCAAGGGTTTTTAATTGCTTGCAAAATGTTATTCAGAGGTGTTATCTGCCTAGTTAAATGTATTTGAAAGTGCTTATATATGCACTTGATTAATTTTATATGCAATTGTTTAATTACCCTGTAAAATTCCCGTGGACTCTTATGAGACATTTATATTGAGATTACTTCCTACACATCCAACTGCTTAGTACTGGCTTAAATCTTGGAACTCCTATGATGTTTTGCTTCAGGAGTCCCCCATAAACTTAGGTGTTCTGAATGCTCGATCCCTAGCTGATTGCAGTTTTGGATTTGAAGACTTGTTGGGAGGTGTGTTGTTGGGAGCAGGCTTATGGCTGTTGCAGCCAGTTCCCCTTGTCAGTGTTTGATACATTCTCCTGTTGCTGTTGTCCATCTGATGTTGGCCAGGAGGTGATGTCCACTCCTCTGCTCATGCCACTGTTTTCTCTGCCATGGTGAAGCTTCCCTTTGAGTCTATTAGCCAACATAATTCCTTTCTTCCCAAAGCTGCTTTTGGTCTGGTTCGTTCTGCCAGCAATGAGAAAGCTGACTGCAACAGCTCCCAAAGCTGCTTTATATTAAGAATACAGATTGTCAATTTCTGAGGCATTTCGACATAAGGAGCAATGAGCAAATGCTTAAATATAGATGAATTATTGGTTAATGCTGTTTATGAAGGAAACCTCCTTACTTTATGATTCTAACATTAAATGTCACTGTCATTTACCTTTCAGAGAAGGTATCCACTGCCAGTATCTAGCACTATTTGTTTATAATTTTGGCTACAGGGATTGCAGTGACCATAAGGTATAAGTTTAATGAAATTAAGATGATAGATTTTAAAAATATTTTATTTATTTATTCATTCATTTATTTGCAAGAGAGATAGAAGGAAAGAAGGAAGGAGGGAAGGAAGGAAGGAAAGAGAGAGAGAAAGAGAAAGAATGGGCCTCTTGCCACTATAAACTCCAAACCCACATTCCATTTTGTGCATCGGGCTTTTGATAGTGGTAGGCTCTGCAACCAAGCACGTTTAACTGCTGAGCCATCTCTCCAGCCCCAAGAGAATAATTTAATATTATTATTTTAGCTTTGATTGAAGTCAGATATGGTGTTTTTATATACATATTTATATATATATATCCATGTTATCTGTCAAGAATTTTATATCTCTATTATTTGAGAGCAAGAGTGAGAGTAATTCAATGATTTTTTTAAACAAAGCTTAAAAATAGCTCAAGGAACCAATATGAGTAAGGCAAATTCTATCATAAACTTTAAAATCATAGGATTTGAATGCCACTATACATACATGACCTGAATTAAGCCAATGAATGTCAGTAAGCTTCAACTTTTTTGTATAAAACAACTTTCAGTATATAATGATCAAACTGGAAAAAATATGTAAGAAAAATAATATTTGTTTGAAATTGTAAACATGTACAAAAAGATATAGCTAAGACCACTTATTGAGTGTAACAAATTCATATATGCAAGAGGCTATTGGTTATAACATATTTAAAAGTGCACATGCGTGCATAGAAATGCTTATACAAGTAGCATACAAATAGCATCATGGATATGAAAACAAGGAAAATTATTTTGGTAAATTAGGGGAAGTGTAGCAAATATTAGCTTCTTTTCAATGGTGCTTTGATCTTGTCATTAATGATGGTATTGAATGTTATGTGATTTATACAAATATCCCATACAAGCCCATGTATTAATGAGCTAGACACCAGACGTGGGCTTTCTGGAGGTGCTGTGTACCTTGAGAAGGTGGGTTCTAGTGAGAATGCTTTAGATCACTATGGGTATGTCCTTTGAGGGATTGCTTGGCCCTGCCCACTTCTTTCTTACTCCCTGGCTCATGGTGAGAACAGTTTTCTCTGAGCAATATCCTGTCAGAGCCTTCTTGCTACCCTTGTAGGCCCCCTAGGATGGACTTAATTCTCTATCTCCGTTCAAGAAACATTAAGCCTTCAGCTCTGATTAGACATTTTCTTTATCTTTTCACACAACTAACAGCTACATTTTCAAGACTTTCATATTATACTCAAGCTTAATTTCCCCAACTTTTTGTAGGGTAATAGCTTCTGCTTAATTATAAAAGGCAAGGCTGTGTGGCTTGAGGCAGACCACACTGAGTCATAGTAGGTAATATTTGTTCTTTGTGCATAGTGTTTTCTCTTTAATATCTCACTCAACATTGTAATTACCCTTCCACTGAAGCAGACCCTATTATTTCTATTTAAATAGGAAAGTGTTTTATTGAGGGTAAAATCACCCAAAGTAATTTAGTCAAGTCAAAATTCAACTCAGAGTCCAAGAGATAACTTTTGCTAGAAGATTCTAAAAAAAATTAAAAAAATCTAAACTTTCATTTCTTCTTATGTAGGGCTCTTATAGGAGCTAATGAAGAAATCACCTGAGCAAAATGACCAGCATAAAGCCAGCATGCATAGAGCAAGAACTTTGCAATATGGAACAGTGGTAGAAGTGGTGATTGGCAGCTCTTCCAGGATGTCTTGTTAGGCTCTTCAAGGAGGCTTTGGATCCTAAACAGGCCTCCTTTAAAAGTTCTCAAATTAGGGCTGGAGAGATTGCTCAGTGGTTAAGGCACTTGCCTCCAGTGCCTAAGGCCCCCGGTTCAATTCCCCAGTACCCACATAAGCCAGACCCACAAGGTGGTGGCCCTGGTGTGCATGCTCTCTCTCTCTCTCTCTCTCTCTCTCTCTCTCTCTCTCTCTCTCTCTCTCTCGCTCTCTCTCTCTCTCTCTCTATCTCTATGCTTGAAAATGAATAAATAAAATATTTTTTAAAAAAGTTCTCAAATTAAAAACCAAAGATATAACCAATTCTGATTTTAGAATTTTAATTAACTCATTTAAAACAAAACACTGAGTTATGTGCATAAAGGGGAATTAAAATCAACAATTCCTCATATTTCTTTCTGCTTTTAGTGTGATTCCATGAATGGTAGACAAAAATCACCATTTCTATGACAATGTGTCTAACTTAACACTCTCTCTAGTACCTTTTAAAATATTTTATTAGAATAGTTGAATTTAATAATATTCAAAATATCCAAGTGATATATGTTCATAGCTATACACAACTACATATTGGTCCATATATCAAAATAGTTCTCAGGTGTTATTTTTAAATACAGCTATAAGGAACTATGGCAAATGTGAGCTATTGGTGCAGTTTCCCAGCTCATACTTCTATCATTGTATTCTCAAGACTGAGAAAAGGGTAACTTCGACACACAGACCCTCCCACACCACTGCACATGCTCTCTGAACATGAATTCCAACAAGCCTGTTTACAACAGTCAGCACCAGGGCATGCGATGGAGGCAAAGAAAGATGGGATGGAGGGATACTCAAGATAAATTTCCTTAAAAAGTAATCATTTTTTTAAGTTAGAGAAATAGATGAAATGCCTACTTTATGAAAATTCTTGTACTGATATAAGATACAATAGGGATTGACTTGATTCTCCATTCCTATTTGGGAAACGTTGACTCTTCTACTTAGATTAGGTGTTTTATTTATTTATTAATTTTAAATTCTCATCCTATCACATTCTAGCTGTGTAGCTTTCATCTAGTTAATCCCCTTCCTTAACTTTAGTTTTCCTAATTTTTAATTAGACATATTAATATGTTAATGGTAGATTATTATTATTATTGAATGCTATGATGGTTAAAGGTGTTGTCAATTTAACTTGTTTAGTAATCCAAAGTAATCTTGGGTGGGTCTCAGAGATTGCTTACAAGAAGGATTAACTAAAGGAGGATGATCCTCCTCTAGGGCAAGCCCTTCCTCCAAAATGGGCAGACCTCTCAGTAGGAGGCAGGGTGTAAGGAAGCTCAAGGGGAAGAAAAATCTCTTCTCTTTCCCCCACCTGTGTGTGTGTGTGTGTGTGTGTGTGTGTGTGTGTGTGTGTGGTGTTGGTGATGACTTTTCTTGCTCTCTGCTTGGACCTGTGAAAGGGGACCAGCCTCTTCGACCATTATGGACCTTCCCCTGGGTCTATAACTTCAATAAATCCCTTCCTCCCATAACTGTGCATGGTTTGGTGGTTCATCCCAGTGAAGTGAGGCTGACGATGACAAATGCTTTGGAAACAAATTCTTTGGTCCTTAGGTCCCTCTTCTCTAATCTGTTTACCCATTTCAAAGGGCAACAATATGAATGACTCCTCCTTATCAGATAATAAATATAATAACAGTTACAATAATATAGCCTACTGTATTCATAGTTCTCAAGTCTCAGGCACCATCCCGTGCCACTCGCTCAATTTATGTGGATTAGGTGAAGCTTTTACACAGGGTAATTAAGAAAATGCCTGTCACAACACAGCCAGTAAATAAAAAAGCTGAACCAGATCTATGCAATCTGGCTGGAGAATCAATATTTTTAAAATATAGACCTTAGTATCGTAGTGATTTTCTATTTATTGTGTCCGGGGCCAGGGAGGAAACAAAACACATCAAAAGAAAAACAATGACTAAGAACTTTGCAGAAGCACCTACTATAAAGTCATACAACAAGCATTCTCTTTCCACAGACATACCTGGCATGAATAGGAAAACAGAATCGTCCTGCTGAAGCAGGTTGGATATTTTCACTCGAGATGATACAAATGGCTTTCAGTTATCGTTTTCCAGCCCCCGCAGAACTTGCTCTCGACTTCTCCACCTATAACTTCTCCACCAATCTTCCTCAGAACTTGTGGAGCTCATTCCGTGTTTGTTAAAAGGGAAAAATGTTGACATTTGTTTCATCTACAGTTTAAATTACATCAACGATTTGTCATTTTCTAAATAAACTTTTCATTTATTTTTAACATACATGTCTTAGTTGTGCATGACTACACCTTTCTTTCCATAGATTTTTTTGGTTTCCATCCTGCCTTCTTCTCTGCCTTTTCCCCTTGCAACCTCATAGTTTATCTTCCACTTTCCTTCTCCATGTGGCATTTTGTCCTTCCTTACTCTTTCCCTCTCATGCTCTCCTATCACCTCATTTACATCCATACACTCAAAATTAGCTTCCCAAAAAGGAAAAAAAAAACTTTGGACTTCTATCTTGTTGGCTTAGGTTACCTCACTTAGTATAACTTTTTAAGTTCCATCCATTTCCCTTTAGTCTTCACAATTTCATTTTTCTTTACAGCTGATGAAAAATTTTGACTGAATCTAATTTTAAAAGATAAAAGCAATATCATATTGTAAACAATAATTTCTTGGTATAAAAATATATGAGAAAGAAAAAAATAACTGTTTTTAAATGATAGATATATGATACTATACTTTTTAACATTTTAGAGTGTTTTGTTCTCAAAAGGTTCATTCTTATTTACTTGAGCATAAACTAAAAGGTGTATCAGGACAATGGAGCCTGGGATTTGCTACATTTTATGCTGTCAGCATCTTATAGTCTCTGTCCCTTTATAGAGACAGGCTGCCATCAGAGAACTATTTGGGTTAGCTGGAACTACCTATGCATTGTTTCTCAGAGGTTCATCTCCAAGCATATGCTACTAGCTTTCTCCCTACTTCTGATACTGCTTTTTCCTCCCTGTATAACTGTGAGAAAAACTATAGTTTCACAACATACTTAATACATTTGTCATAATGTTTTTCAAATATGCTTCCTACACTAACTTGTGAAAGTCCACATGATAGCTGATAGCTGTGCAAAATGAACACTTCAATCCAAAGCCTGGACTCATTAAGTTCTCTGTGTAATTACAGATCCCTGTCCCATCACTCTTTTCCTGGGACAGGGTGAGGAACTCAGTTTATGAAAGAAGATTTAAGATCCAGCCTTATCACTTAGTAGCTTATGTCCATGAACACGCCTATTTATTTTTAATAAATAAATGTGCAAAGAATATATGATATATGTTTCATATGTAAAAATATATTATTATGAGGACCAAAATATACACTAATGTAAATTATATAGCATGATAGATGATGAATTATTGTCATAATCATCGACATTATCCTCACTATTATTCTAGGTCCACAGTTAATATTGAATCGCACTATTAATCAAAATTAAATTTCCTTCGGGAGAAATAATAACTGAAGGTAAACTAAGGATTATGATTGGTATGCAATATTACATTGAAATCTAATATGGACCTAAGAATTATCCAAAAAACAAATGACAATGAGCAAATCTGAAGCCAAAAAGATTACTCTGGTGACAAATAATAACAAAATAATCTCTTTAAAGGCCAAGCAGTTATCATTAAATAGATAAAGATATGGGATTTGGGAGACAATGGTGATCTGAAGACTTTATTCTCGTTGGTATGTTACAGTTTCAATGATCTTCACACACTTCTTCTTGTACAACAGAAACGTTTTGTGACTACAGAAGGCCTGGTGGCAAGAGCAGTTTCTCATGCCTGGGGCAATCTATTGGAGACCAGATAAATTAAAGCAGAGGAAAGACTTGTACTATAATACTGAGATAGTCTATGTAATCACAAACTCTAAAGTAGAGCAGCTTCTGAGGCCAGGCAGAGACACATCCCTAGGCAAAGAGATATATAACTGAAAAAATAAACTATGTAATTTAAAATCCAAATATAATTCAAAAATGTTATGACAAATGTTGCTAAGACTTAGTTGTTCAAGATAGCTCTTTAAATATTATTTCTTTGGTTCAAATTCAGATTCTAAAAATATTAAAAGTACTTTGATAAATATACATTTAAAAATCTCTTGATATATTATTCAATACTTTGCATACCTAATTTATAATCTTCTAAATTTGCTCAAGATAATTATTTCAACACATTCCTCAGAGACAGAGAAACAAAAACCCAGACATTAAGCCAGGCGTGGTAGCACATGCCTTTAGTCTCAGCACTCAGGAGGCAGAGGTAGGAGGATCACTATGAGTTCGAGGCCACCCTGAGACTACGTAGTGAATTCCAGGTCAACCTGGGCTAGAGTGATACCCTACCTCAAAAAAGCAAGAAAAACAAAAGATGTTAAACAACTAGACTGTATTATAATTTATGTTCAATGCATAGTTTAAAACTTTTTTTTCTTTTGTAAGCCATGATATTGTGACAAAGTAGATGAAAACTTCTATTTATTTTTCATAACCACGGCTATAACAATGTAGTAGTTTTACTTCTGATTATCTCAATTTTTGATCATTTTTTGTGATGTCAGGTTGCATGTAGTCTAAGCTGGACTCTTAATGTACCTGGGGATGACCTTGAAATTCTGATCTTCCTGTCTACTTTTTCCAAGTATTTGTATTATTTTTGTGCACAAACATCCCTGGCTTATTTCTTTATATTACCAATATTGCACTTTGGGGTTTCTGTGCCCATTTTCATTACAATGAGAGAAGCATCAATTTATATTCAAGTTCAGTTTTAATGTAGATACTACCACACATTAATATAATATAATATAATATAATATAATATAATATAATATAATATAATATAATATAATATAATTTTGTAGTATTAAAGGAAAATAAAATACAAATTGCTTTTGGGAGTTATCATGAGTCTTTCCCTGGGGAAGCATGAAACAAATATCTACTTATCCCAAGTATATAAAGATAAGAACACGCTAAAGACATGATTCCAGACATACCTACCTGGATGAAACAATTATTTTACTGGAGGATACTTAGAGGAGGCATATGAAAAACAATCAAAGGCATCCACATCACCAAAAGACCCACCTCCATTTGGGTAACTGCTCAAAAAGCTGTATCCTTGGCATTTCCTGTTCAACTTGCATATAGTCCAACTGCCCAGCAATAATTGTTCAGTTTCTCTAGACCACAATGGATAATGAATTGTCTTAAGCCTCACATTATATACATAAAGGCTCATAAAATATGGTGAGCTAAAAGAAAGAAGGAAGGAAAGAAGGAAGGAAGGAAGGAAGGGAGAGAGAGAGAGAGAGAGAGAGAGAGAGAAAGAAAGAAAGAAAGAAAGAAAGAAAGAAAGAAAGAAAGAAAGAAAGAAAGAAAGAAAGAAAGAAAGAAAGAAAGAAAGAAAGAAAGAAAGAAAATGGAAGGATGGAAGAAAGAAAGAAAGAAAATGGAAGGATGGAAGAAATAGGAAGACGAAAGAAAACAAAAGAAAGAAAAGTAAAGGAAAAGAACTATGTATTTGTTTTCATGATCTCTGCCACCACAAATAAGCAAAAAGTCCTCACATAATAATTCTAATTATGTAGTGTCCCACTCAGAAAGTTTTAAAAAATACTTAAGCTTTTTCAAAGTTTGTGATCATTAAGAAATAAGATGAAAATATCTCAGTAATAAAAATCTCATTTATTTTTTAAAAAATATTTTATTATAAAAAGAAAAGAGGGCAACATAAAATAACTGGGCAATTAGACATTGTACTTCAGAAACTAAACTATCAGTATCTGGTCTGATGGAAGTAGCTGGAATGCTTAGAATATTCTCAGGGCGCTAATACCTCCGCTCAGCATGCGTCTGTCTTGAAGGCTGTCGCTCACAAATATATGTGCCGCCAACAAAGCATGACATAAAAAAGGCACAATTGCAAACTGGGGAATGTTTTTGTATGTTTGTTTGGTTTTTTTTGTTGTTGTTGTTTTTGTTTATCTGGGAAGATAGAACCTATGTCTAGGAAAAAGTATCAGCAATTTTTTTTCTTTAAATTTAATGTGAGATGATAGCTTTATATATTCAATTTGAAAATTGAAAGTTAACTTTAAAGTTGATGGTTAACCAAATATTTCCACTGATATCTTGATATATTTTTCAAATTCATCTATCAAATAAAATGCATTATTATGTATATATAATAATTTTTTTGCTGTTGACAGAACTGTATTGGCCAACTTTCCAAAGTACATAATATCAGTTTCATTGGGAATACTACTATGATTTGAAACATTTCATTGATAAATTTGTTTTCAACTTGAATGTATGTGTTTACACATTTAAGTGAGCAGTTATATTCACTAAATGTACTAAACCTATAAGCCAAATTTTCAGTAATTACTGATATGAACATTGTTTTTATATAGACTACTTCATAACATGTTAAAAATTATACCATTTCAACATTTGGCCTCAGTTTAGGCGTTTTATTTCTAAAAAGTAAATGATGTCCCCACTTTTAAGGAATCTTGAGAATTAATAAAGATGGAATCCCTTAAATCTTAAGAAATTCAGTCCTGGGCTGGAGAGATGGCTCAGCGGGTAAGGCACTTGCCTCCAGTGCCTAAGGCCCCGGGTTCAATTCCCCAGGACCCACATAAGCCAGACCGACAAGGTGGTGGCCCTGGTGTCTCTCTCTATATCTATCTATCTATCTATCTATCTATCTATCTATCTATCTATCTATCTATCTCTGTGCTTGAAAATGAATAAATAAAATATTTTTTTAAAAAAAATTCAGTCTTGATGACAATTTGCATTTGTAAAGATTCTGCAGATAAATTCTCTTATTAATATACTCTTCAATGAGATGTCATAAAACATGAGTTTAGGTGATAATTAATTTTTCAAGTGCCTCTTTTACTCATCAACAGCACAGCACCATTAGGAACCATTCCAGTTATTTTGAACATGGCAAATAAAACTGCTTTTAACATTTTTTACTGCTTCATAACAATCTTATTTATTTATTTATTTATTTATTTATTTATTTATTTATTTATTTATTTATTTAGGTTTTTCAAGGTAGGGTCTCACTCTAGCCCAGGCTGGCCTGGAACTCACTCTGTAGTCCCTGGCTGGCCTGGAGCTCACAGTAATCCTCCTACCTCTGCCTCCTGAGGCTGGGATTAAAGGCGTGCACCACCACACCCAGCCATACCAATATTTTGATTTATTCATGTCTTCCAATGGTGAATGATGATAAAGATGCTGTTTTGCAATGACATTGCATTTGTAACCAGTGCTTCTAGCGAAGCTGGTAGGTTGAACTGTATTTGTACCATAAGTGTTTTCCTCCTGTCGCCAAAGTATAAAATTTAAATTCAGTCACTGTAATTTCCAAACTTCTTTCAACAGATCTATTTTTTCTAGTTTCTTAAATTCGCCTGATTATAGACAAACTGATTTTTAGAAATACACCTCTCTTTAAAGGAAAATATATATTTGCCATTCTTCATACATTGTTTAATAAACCCAGCATCAGCAAATGAGTTTGGTTTCTTTGCTATAAAGAAAACATAAGGTTTTTATATAAAAATCCATCTGAGTATTAAAATAAAAATATGAAAAACTTTATTTTAGTTCAGCTATTTAGTTTTACTGATACAATCCTTGATATTTAGCAGTATGTTTTTATATATTATGCCTATTTTCAAAATAACATTTGTATGAACATATAATATAGACATTAAATTTTATACTTGTATAATATAAATTATGCATATTAGGAATGCATATATTGAAAATATCTCTATTTTTTTCCTTGCCTCCCCCCAAAAAACAATAAGGATTCCTAAGTAAAACTTATAAGAAAGCAGCTCATTCTTTTGAAAGTATGGCAATTCTCTAGTGAATTTAGCATATTGTTTCAGAAAAAAATAAGAAAACATCAGGAAAGTTAAGTAGCACTACTTTGATTTACCATCTAGTTTGAACTCTGTCAAACATCTCCTTCTCTAGGAGAAGACAGGTACCATAAATTCTTAAATTTCTCTACTTGCCAGTTTCTACCAAATTGCAAAAGGGAAGAGTAGAGGCACTTATATTTCAACGTGACTGGTAAATGGAATTGTACTATAATAGTTTTCTTGCCAAAAATCTCATTAGCCTGTTGCAAAAGGTTAGGAAGCTAATATCACTTTGTATTTCTTTTTAAGTCCCCTTTTCCTCCTCAAAATTCTAATAAAATAATTTTGCATTTACATAATGTGGTAGTTTGAATGGATATCCTCCCAATAGATTCAAAAGTGTAAATGTTTTTTTCCAGCTGCCTAGCTGGAAGAGGTGTCATTTAGGCCGGATTCTAGGCTCCAGCTGGAAGGTGATTCTGGGGTAGATGTAAAATTCCAGCTATTATTTGGTAGTTAGATTGTGCTTGCTAGAGTGGTTGGTGCTGGGTCTCTGTCTGCTTGGATCTGTGAAAGGGGGCCAACCATTCATTATTGAACTTCCCCTGGATCTGTTATTTCAATAAATGCCTCCTCCCAAAACTGTCTGGTGAGATTCATCCCAGTGACATGTGGCTGACTATGACACATACCTTTAATGACCTTTCTATCATCTGTTATGAACATGGACAATTTGCACTTTTATTCAACATACTCATATGTGCACTGTTTATGAATTTTGATGTTTGTTAGATAATTGACTAATTAAATCTGTTTGGGGGCTGTATTTGTTAAGCTTGCCTCATGGGCTTTATTTTAATTCCACTTCAATTTTACAACTCTTCCATGTTTCTGACTGAAATACAATGAATAAAGAGCTCTTGTCTCTAAAGAAATGGACATGTCAACACAATGTATCAACACCTATCTATTATGTTGCGAAAATCCTGTGTGCCCATGCTAATATATCTTGTTATATATTTTCATGTTATCAAGAATTAATGAAATTAAGCTGGGCATGGTGGCGCACGCCTTTAATCCCAGCACTCGGGAGGCAGAGATAGGAGGATCGCCATGAGTTCGAGGCCACCCTGAGACTACATAGTGAATTCCAGGTCAGCCTGACTAGAGCGAGACCCTACTTCAAAAAACCAAAAAAAAAAAAAAAAAAAAAAGAATTAATGAAATTATAATGGCCTGAGATCAATTAAATGTTAGTTCCTTCCAAGCCATTCCTCCAGAATATTTTGGACACTTATTCAGATGTACTTACAGACAGTTCTTAGACACAGACAGCATTAAAGAAAACACAGCCTTCTTGTAAGTTATTTGGAAAAGTAGGAAACTGAACGTCTTCAGAGCACTAATCAAACTGAATATCTTCCGGTTTCTTTGCTCTGGTTTTTACGGTATGTAGTATTCCATATTTCCACACAAATGGGTATTTGTCAAGCTTGAATAAATAATTCCATATTTAAATAGATTTAATTATCTAATACTCATCTGATTTTCAAAGCTGTCCACAGTGAATTTGCAGAATTGATGCTACAAATGAGCTATATTTACAAGACCACAGAGCATTTCAATATGCAAATGCAAAGCCTTATGCTGTGAGAGGAAAAAGTGAAGCGGAAAACAATTTTATCATTTTCACGTGGTCTGTAAGATTTTGACTGATAAGAGAAGTGACATCAAGGTATATGCCACTGATTATCGGTTAGTACCAGTCTTTTCTTACAAACCACTTGACACAAATTTTGCAAAGATAATGTGAAAAATATTCCTAGATTACAAACTAACTTTAGGATCACATCAAAGAATCATCTGAGGCATTAAGATTACATGTATATTTTCAAAAAGGATTTTGGTCTAGATACAATTTTCTCGCCAAAGTATGAAGTCCTGGTATATCCAGTTGTTATAATTATCTAGTCCTTAATTTTACTGGAAATATTGGAAAGGATTTTTAAAGTATCCCATGAAGGACAATGTCATGAGAAAAGCCAAGCTATATATACATTTTTCAGTATGATGCCAATAAAATGTGAGAAATAAGAAGATTAACCTGTAACTCCTTAAATTTCTTGACCACTGATTACCTCAACCATTATGTAAGTTCTGTGTTTTCTTCTGACTTATCTTTAATTTAATTTACAATTAGTATAATTTTCAAGGTATTTATTACTACAGGACTTAGACATCTAATGTTATTTGAAGACGTTTGACCATTTTAGAATAATTGCTATGAGGCAAGTATTGTAGTCATCTCCACATTGTTAGGATGAACTTCCAATCCAGAAACAGTTTATGGGAGAATTTTTTTTCAGGCTTACAGAACCAGGGAAAGTTCCATAATAGCTGAAGAAGCTTGCTCGCTTTCATAGATTCAAGCAGAATGACACAACCACCACCAGACAGCCAGTACCACAAACAAGCACAAAACAACAAACAGCAAGGAATTCCATACAGAACTCAAGTGTTCTACATAGCTTTAGGCCAGAAATCAGATCTATCCCCAAACACCTCCACAATGGCACCTCTTCTAGCCACGTGACTACAAATGCAAGTTTTAATAAAAAATTCTGAGTCTATTAGGAGACATAGATTCAAACTACAAAAGCAAGCATATATGAATTGATACATATATACATTACTAGACCCATCTGTAGGTCACACACAAAAAGTCCCTAATCAGGATCAAGTACACCCATCCTAATCCTATGGGATAGAATGACACCATCACAAACACACCTTGATCAAAGCTAACCAGGCCACCCACCAGAGGCCAGAAGATTTGCTATTGCTGCATTCTCAGTAAAACAAGAGGTCAATCTCAAGATAGGCAAACCCTAACACACACACACACACACACACACACACACACACACACACACACACACCACAAAAAGTAACACAAGAAACAACTCAAAAATACCCACCAGGACTGCCTGAAGGGACAAATACAGCTCCCCGAGCCTGGGAAAATGTTTTTACCCAGGATCCTACCCAGGATAATACCTCAAAGTATCTGAGAGAATGTTTTACATATCAGAAGAATCCTATCTCTGATAAACCCCTTTTAAAAAGAGTTTAACACTCCAGCCCAATCCACACTTATATGTCTTCCGATAGACGGTCACTTAGGGAGTCCCATACCTAGGAAAACTTGATCTGTGAAGTCCATATCATACCAAAAGTCTTTACCCTCCTAAAAGCCTCCCAGGGTAAACATGACTTCAGACTCTCGAGAGGTCTGTCCACTCATTGCTGAATAAAGGCAATCCTTGCCTGAGTGAGCCCAAATCCCATGTACTTTCTGTCTCAATTTCCTTACACTGCCTATTCCCACAAGGGAAGACACAAATGGAAACTGAAAGAAAACTTAAAAAATAGAATCCCAAAATGAAATTATAACAATAAACATGGTAAGCAATATTAATGAGGAATGAACAAATGGCTGGATGAAATGGAAGAAAAAGGTCAAAAATGCTCAAGAACTTAAAGAATGGCTGTTTGAGATGGAAGATAATAGACAAACAGCACTCAGATACAAGTCAAAGAAAGGCTCAACGAAATGGATGGAAACTGACAAATACAACCCAAAGGATGATGACTGAAATAGAAGAAAACCAACTAAAACAACTCACTCAATGGCTAAATGAAATGAAAGCAAATCAACAAGTTGGTTTGATAGCTGGCTCACTAAAATTGAAGATAATAAAAAGAGCACAATAGGTCAGGTAAATGAAATGGAGGTGAATCAGCACATAAAAGAACTCAGAAGTCAAAGGAATAAACTCAATGAGAACTTAAACAAATGCAGGAATAATTCCAAGAGGTAAGTCAAGTTGAGAAAGGTAGATGAAATTCCATCAAGAAATAGAAACACTAAAAAAATGTAATAAATGAAATAGCACTCTTAACAGACTCCCAAAGAATACCTCACTAACAAAATATCTTATATGGAGGACATAATATCAAAATGCAAAGACAAGACAGAGGAAATTGATTAGGAGTCCAGAAACAATGTCAAATTCAAAAAAAATGTGTGAAGAGAGCATTAAGGATACCTGTTACACTTTAAAAAGACCTAATATTCAGTTTATGGGCATACAGGAAGGGGAAGAAATATAGGCGAAAGGCATAAAGAATATTTTCAACAAAATTATTAAGAAAAAATTTCCATTAAGGGACATGAGGTAAACAGAACACACATGGAACACTAAATAGGCAGGACCAGAAAAGAGATCCCCCATATCACATTATAAGTGAAAAATTAAACATGCAAACAGGAGAGAGGACTAAAATCTGTAAGACTATTACATACAAAGGTAAGCCCATCTGAGTTACCCCTGATTTTTCCATGGAAACTCTAAAAGATAGAGAGGTTGGAACAGAGTACTTCAAAATTTAAAATACAATGGTTGCCAACTGAAACAATTATTCCAAGCAAATCATACACTATAATAGGAGAAAGAAAGAAAAAAGAAACTTTTCACAAAATGTCAGGTTTATGAGCATATGAGTTACTAAGCCAATCATACAGAAAACACTGAAGAGAGGGAAAAAAAAACCCTGCACATGAGGAGAGAAGAGAAATAGTTAAATCAAGAACAGACATTAAAGCATATAAAGACCAGTAAAACAACAAATTTCACAATGTCTTTAATTCAACAGTAATTAACTCACACCTCACAATTATAACTGATCATTAATAGCCTCAACTCCACAATAAAGACAAAGGTTAACAGGCTAGATCAGAAAGCTGGACACCTTTGCTGTCTATAAGAAACTCACCTTACTATTAAAGATAGGCACCACCTTAGAGTAAAATTATGGCAAAGGTTATTCAAAACAATCAGGAGGAAAGAGCAGGTGTGGCTGTACTAATATCTGAGAAAATGAACTTTAAAACAATAATAATCTAATAATAATAATAATAATAATAAATCAAAAGTGACAAACAAGGCCACTTTCATACTCATTAACAGAACAATTCAACTAGAGGATATTATAATAAAAAAATTCATGTGCACCAAACACAAGGGCAGCAAATTTTATTAAGAAAAAATTTACTAGAAAACGAATTATATTTAAATCTCAATACAATAATAGAGTGAGACATTAATACCCCATTATCATCAATAGACAGATGATCTAAGCAGAAAATTAACAGAAAAATAGCACAACTAAAAAGAGCATAAATCATAATCCTACAGAATTCACATTCTTCTCAGTAGCACTCGAAACCTTCTTAGGGCATAAAGTATGTCTCCACACATTCCAAAGAGATTGACATAACTCTCTGCATTATATCTGACCACAAGGCAGTAAAGCTAGAAATTGGCAAAAGAAACAACAAAATACATCCCAACTTCTGGAGAATGGACAACTAACTATTGAAAAATGAATGGGTCATTGAAGAAATAAAAACGAAATCAATAAATTTCTACAAATGAATGACAATGAAAACAACACACCAGAACTTATGGGACACAATGAAGGCAATTCTAAGAGGGAAGTAAAACACTAAATGCTTACATTATGAAATTATTGTAACCTTAAATAAGTGACTCAACTTTCCATCTGAAGCCTTTGGGAAAATAATCCAATCCTAAAAGTGTCAGATGAAAATGAACTATCAAGATGAAGGCAGAAATCAATGAATTGGAAATAAAGAAAACAATTGTAAAAATTGATGAAATGAAGAGCTGGATCATAAAAGATAAACAAATGATAAGCCCATGGGCAAATTGATCCAAAGAACAGAGGAGGTTCCCAATCAACAAGTTTAGAGCTGAAAATGGAGGCATCGCAACTGGCAACAATGAAATTTGAAGAATCATCAGGACATATTAAAAAAAAAACTGCATTACACAAAATTGGAAAACCTAGAAAAAATGTGTGAATTCACAAAAAACAACAACAAAAATTATTGGCCGATGTCCCTGATAAATTTTAAAGCAAAAATTCTCACTAAAATCCTTGCAAAGTGCAGCAAGAACACATCAAAAGCATTGGTCATCTTGATCAAATAGGTTTCTTTCCAGGGATCCAGGCATGGTTCAACATATAAAAATTAATAACACACCAGATAAACACATAAAGCAACAAATAAGCACATGATCATTTCAACAGATGCAGAAAAGGCCTTTGACAAAACATCCCTTCATGATTGAAACACTGAAGACACTAGGGAGTGAAGAATTACAAATCAACCTAATAAACCCTATACACAAATGCCTAAGGGCCAGATAATACTGAATGGGGAACAAACATTGACGCATTCTCATTATGGTCTTGGAAAACACTGGGGTGCCCATTTTCACCACTGCTGTTCAGTCTAATACTAGAAGTCTTAGCTTAAGCAAAAAGAAAAGTGAATAAAAATAAAAAGAATGCAAATCAAATGAAGTCAAATCAGTCCTATTTGCAGATGGCATAATTCTATGCATAGGTGAATGGAAAGACTCCACCAAGAATTTCTGAAAATGATAAATTATTTTAGCATAGTGGCAGGATACAAAATCAATGCACAAAAATCAGTAACTTTCCTATATGCTAAAGACTAACATACAGAGAAAGAAATCAGGTATGTCATCATATTTACATTGGCTGCAAAAAATTGAAATAACTTGGAATATCATTAACCAAGAAAATATCATATTACACATAAAAACACTGAAAAATAAAATTGATGAGGACATAACAAGATGGAAATATCTCTTAGGCTCGCTGATAAAAAGACTTAATATTGTGAAAATTGCCTTCCTACCAAAAACAATATGCAACTTTAATAAAACTCCAATAAAACTTCTAGTGACATTCTTCAGAGATTAAAAAAAAGAATCATCTCAAAATGCATATGGAAGCACAAATTGCCTCAGATAACTAAAATATCCTCAGCAAAATAAATAAATTAATTAATAAATAAATAACTTGGGTGTTATCACCATACCTGATTACAGGTTATATTACTAAAGCCATAGTAATAAAACAGTATGATACTGGCACCAAACAGAGAAGTGCCATCTCTATCACATCTGCCAGGGCCCCGGAGAAGGAAGCAAAGGAAAGGAAGCAGTCATGAGTACTTCTCTCACTGACAGCTTGACAACCAGCTCCAGAGAGATGGCCACAGACATGATAGTCACACAAAACTCATCAATACAGAAATCCAGAGGCATCAGAGTGCTCAGCACTAAATCAGACCACTTACACATCAGCCAAGGCTCAGGGAACATTGTGGAAACAACAATGAGAATTGGAATATCCTGAGGACGCATGCCCCCACAGAGAGAGTGAGTATTACCCTTGACTAAGTAGCAATTAACCCACCATGGAGGGCCCTCGGTGACAGGGGGAAAGGGGATGTGATTGTAACCTTTTTTAAAATTTAAATGTAAAAACATAAAGAAGTCTAAAAATATTTTAGTTTATTTAAAGTCAAAAATAAATATAACTTTCCACATTTTTGTAATATAGTAACAGTGCTTGGAAGGAAACTGATGGCTTTATGATGAATTCATCCATTAGCAAATAGATAAAATAAAAGAATAACAAGAAGGGGTTGATGGAGAAATGACTCGGTGGTTAAAAGCACTTACTGGCAGAGCCTGACAGTTTATATGTACCCAGTACCCAATAAAGCCAGATGCAAAAGTGTCATATGCATCTTGAGTTTGTTTGCAGTGGCAAGAGGTCCTAGCCCACCCATTCCTTCTCTCTCTCTCTCTCTCTCTCTCTCTCTCTCTCTCTCTCTCTCTCTCTCTCTCTTTCTCTCTCTCCCTTCAAATAAATAAATAAAGCATTAAAAAATCAAAAACAGAAATATTGTTAACTCTTTGGGATTTTATAAGTAATATGCCATTACATATTACCTGAAGCTTGTTGAACAACTGAATAGCCTACTTCGTGAGTTGGAGACCAATGAAAGAAACTTTCTCAAAAAACAAAGTCAACCAACCAAAATAAATAATTTAAAGAAATATAGCACCTGAGAGGAACAGCATTAAAGGTTTTCCTCTGGCCTCCACATGCATGTGAGCACACTTACACACATGCACAAATGACTATCTTATACAAGGACACACACATGAATGCTTCAAAGGCAGTTTTCTGTATTAGAACATGTAGTAATAGTAGGAATTGGTAAAAGCAATGATAAGTAGCACATTGTGTGTGTGTGCTTGATTTATGAGTAGCATGATCACATTGCTTTTAGAACACTAACTCACCATGCACACAAGTTCTGTAGGTGAAATATTCACTGTACAGATTAGGACAAGGGAGGCAAATACAGGCTGGAATATTTTATGGATCTGCATGACTATTTCAAGAAATAAACTCACAATTGCTATTTCTAGAAAAAGAAGTAACGATGTGCTAGCTGCCTCTGAGGAAAGCAGGCCATTATAGCAAACTTTGTCTCCTAGTAGATGTTTTATTCTTTTTTTTTTTTTCCTTTCTACAATGTGGCTCAAGCACCAGCATTGAATATAGGGTTCAAAGCACTGTATTTGTGTCACTTGGTACACTTGAGCTGATGATGGAAAATCTTCCTATAGTTGTATTAATTATGACTTCTGATAATATTTGATAGGTATGAAATCTTTACATTAAATGAGAAAAATCCATAGTAATCCAGAGATTAAAGTTCTTTACCTTTATCAAGTATTTTCATTCAGGATATAAATGTTCTATGCCACATAACAAATGTATTGGCCTATAGAAAAAAGTTCTAAGGCATGACGTTTTAGGGTGAATCATAACGTTAATTTCTTAGTGTCACAGAAAGAGGAACTCTACCAAAAAATTAGAAGAAACTTAATTGAATAGTCAAACTAGCTGTTTTTGCCAGTAAAGCTTAGAAATGGGAAGTCAGTGTTTAATTAAGACCCAGTGTAACTTTGCAGAGCTGTGAAATATTCTCTTTGAAACATTTCCCTTATACAGATTCAATCTTATCTCTTAGGTAAAGTCTCAGAGATTTAGTTCTAAAACCATAATTACCTTACCGCTGGTCACCATTTGACATCCACTTTTATCTCAGAGAAATAAGACATTTTATCCTTGTTCTATACCACTTTCTCCTCATGAAAAGGAAAATCTTACTACACCGAAATGAAGACATGAGATTAAAAAATGTCTCTAGTACATAAGCTGCACTTATCTAAAGAATTATAGTATTTCAGCCTCATCTTTACCAATTCACCTCCTATTCTGCATCCCAGTGTTTGCAAGCACTATTGTTTGCTTGTTGGACAGTACTGACAGTTAAAGCCAGGATTTCACACATCTTAGTTAAGTACTCTGTCACTGGGATATACTACTCACCCCAGCTTAAACTAAGTCCAAGCAGAAACTTGCATTTGTTTTTTAAAGGGGAAAGCGCGAACGCAGTCCCTGCTACCACAAATTCCGCAGTCGAGTTTCCCACATTTGGGGAAATCGCAGGGGTCAGCACGTCCGAAGTGCAATGGATCAGCCTCACCCTGGGAGAACCACCTTCATGATCATGGTGTCTCCCCTGCCAGGTATTTGCATTCGTTTTCCTACCCCTTTATAAATCCTTTTCTACTTTTATGATTTCTACTTGATTCTCTAAGTTGACTCTCTTGTTTTGAATATGAAAATTACTATTCTAATTGGATAGTCCATGCTCCCTATATAACTGAATAATGGAAATGAAAATAAAATCTAAATGATCTCCCAAGGTGGGGAAATACTCTTAGTTATATCTACCAAGAATTTTACCTGAAGGTAAAGTGGGGCAATAGGAAGTAGATGGATGGATGAATGGATGGATGGAAGAATTTATGGATGATTATGAACTTATTAGGTCTACATTTAGTGGCAATATCATATGTGAAACAACTTAACCATGTGAAACTATTTACAAAATCTCTAAAGCATCTTTATCACCTATCTACCCAAATAAGAGTACAATATGCTGAGAATATATGGCTGTTAAATTGCATTTTGTAGATTTAACACTTTATCCTGGAATAATGGTACTCAAATTCAAGGATTCTCAACTCACTTGAGCAAAGGACCCAACGTTCATCTTTGTGTTAGCGACAGTAGAGATTACTATAGTGCACCTTGTGTTAGATATGGCCAAGAAATCTTAACAGAATTCTTAGTAAACGCTTCCAAAGACTTCTTGACAAACACACAATAACTTTAATAAAAACTTAGCACTTCTCAGTAATCTAAAAACTAACCTACATAAATCTCATGGAAGCGAATCAAGGACCATATTTTCACAAGCGTACTTCACATTGTTCTAATTTGCTTGTTTAATACATTCATGATTATATCTAAGCTTATTCCATCCTAAACCCTCTGTCAACACACATTTCAGTTTCTCATGAAGCCTTTAAAGTAGACCCATGAAAACTTGGGATAAACCTATCAATCCAGCCATAAGACAATTCCCCCAGATGTTGGAGAGGTCAGGGCCCCCTGGCCCCCTGGAGGTAGCCCAAGTCTAGCTGGCCATCAGGAGAAGGGCTCAATTGGGGAGAGGTCAGGCTTAGGGTCCGACAGACATATGCTACCGGGAGAAATGTCGGGCAAATCTCATTTTACTCCAGCACCCAAAACCCTTTTATAACCTGAGGGGGCATTGGTCAGCCTATTTCTTTGAGCAATAAGATTCAAACCTTTTGGTGGGAGCCAATCAGCAGAGTACAGCAGAGCAAAGTATCAACAAACAGGATCAAGGCTTATCAGCTACTACTTCTGCCTCCTGGGATTAAAGGCTAGTTGGTATTAAAGGTGTGTGCCACCACACCCATGCTAGGATTAAAGGAGTGTGCCACCACTCCCGGCTTTATTCCATATTCTAAAACTTATCTTAAGGCTGGGGCCCAATACCCCAGTAACAATGATATTGGGCCATCAAAATGACTGTATAATAACTATTAAAATGCTTGCCTTCCATTAAGTCCTTCCACTAATTCTCCAATTTATTCACAAGGATACTTGAGACTATATCAAATGACAATGTACTAGTTGAATTAGACTTCTTTTCTCTAAATTACTTGTGAGATAAGAAATACACACTGTCCTCCATGATATTGTTTTAATTGCCACCTTCCTTTTCATGTTAGGTATGTACAAAGCAAGTTGCAAAAAATAATCTTAGAATCCTCCTAAGAAGAAATTTAAGACATCATTTTCTTTTCTCTTTTATACATATAATCATGTCATATAATCCTGAAAATAAGAAACACAATACTTAAGTCTAGGTCTTCATTGAATTCTTAACGCTTGAGCAATGGCTGAGCAAATTAAGTGCTTGCTGAAGAGAATATTAGGGCCTTGGTTGAGATCTCCAGCACCATGAAATTGTTGAATGTGGCAGAACACACCTATATTCTCAAAACTTAGAAGGGTGAGCGAAATGAGTGCCCAGGACAAACTGCCTATTGAGTTTAATTTGTAACTCTGGATTCGGTGAGAACCCCTGCCTCAACAAATGAAATGGAGAGGAATTAAGGAAGATACCTAATATCCTAACAGTTACCCCGTCCCAATTTACACAAGTGCACATGAAGCCCCCACACAGTTGTGTCCACATGCATACAAATATGTATGCATTCACATTTATACCATACACATGTATACATAAAAAGAACTAAAATCTAATGGAAAAAAAAGGAACTTATTCTTTAAAAAAGAAAATAGTGGCTCAAAAGGGTTAAAGAACTTTAAGAGAAATCAAACAAGTAAGTCCAAACTCTGTGAACCAGGGCCTTCTAATTTCAGAGTTTGTTTGCAAGTATTCTTCAGTTTTCCTCACTACAAGGCCTTCTTAAGAACAACGTATTAACATCTTTGTTGAATAGCAGTAACCCTAGGAGTCCAGTTATTTGTGGTAGTCACAAATAGAACACAGAGAATCAACTGGTGATTATGTGAATAATGCCCTGTGGCAGACCATGAGAAAAGAAATGTGTTTTCCCAGTGAGAAAACCAACCCCATATAAACTAGTTACTTGCCAGGCATCAAACAATGTAATCTTGGGCTTACTAAAAACAGTTCTGTCATTGTAGGAAAACAAACGTTAACAAGACATTGTACTTAACCTCCAAGTTTACAGTGTGCTGTGGAATTAAGGAAAGTAAACAGACAACCATAGTATGACTTTCAAAACAGATCCCAGAAGGACTTTGAGAAAAGTCCAAGATTGAGGCCAACTGGAAAGGTCAGGATAACCTCAATGTGCTGCTAAGCAGGCACCTGTGATGGTAATGTGCTCACCCCATCCCTGTCTCCACAGTGTGAAGCTGTGGGGCTTTCTTCCTGGCAGACTTCATCAACAGGATTAAACCAAGGATTCAATTTCATTTTAATTATTTCAAATCCCAGACGAGTAGGAAAATTGCAAAAATAGTCCTGAGGTGAAGAGACTGTGCTGGTGTTGGCTTCATGCTTAGCTGAAGCCAACACAAGCTCACTAATTAGCAGGAGCAAAAAAGGAATAATTTTTAAGAGTTCATTTAATTGAACTTTCATAACTTAAAACACAACAATTACTTAATTAGATCATTCTTTTATTAATCTCTGTCCCACATGCTTAGAAATCCCTTATTAGCTCAATACATCTAGGGATTTAGTAAAGTTTTTCTTAACACGTTAATGTTTAGATAACTTTGCACTCAAGATTTGTGCTCTTTGTTTGCACCTGGAGTAACTACCACACAGAAAGGAAATAGCTTCAGGGCAGGTCTGTGACAATGGAGGTTTATATCAAGTCTATGTCTCATATTTCCTTTCCTTAAACGTTCCATCTCCAGCCTCTAAAATCTGCAGTTAAAATTGGAAAAAAAATGCTTTTTTTTTTTTTGCAAAATATGAATCTATTTACTAACAGGGATCTTCTCTTAGTCTATAAATTATATACATGCAGGTGGAATTATTTTCACTGATTTTTTTAAAGAGAGATTGTGAACACAGGCTAATGACCGGCAAGTTCTCTGTAACACAAAACACATGGTAGTCATGTGAAATGCTTCACACTTAGAGAACATTTCTTATTGTTATTATGAATTATCTCTGTCTGTACATGTGTAGGCTTCTATGTGTTTGAATCTGTGTGTGTGTGTGCGCGCGCGTGTGTGCATGCACATTTTTGTGGGGTTATGGAAGAATTAGTTAGGAAGTTAATTTCTTATGTATTACTATGTTTAACTATATTAACATATTATCAGATGACACAAACATATCAGCATGATAGAGATCTTGGAAATCATATGAAACTGAAATGTCGTCACCACTAATTTGTTTATGTTTATTTTCATATAGCTATAATCAGACTTTGGTCCCACTATTATTTTGTCTCTTTGTGTTTCTACAATACTCTTGCAGAACTCTCTCTCTCTCTCTCTCTCTCTCTCTCTCTCTCTCTCTCTCTCTCTCTCTCTCTTCTTCCCCATACAGCCCTGTATCTTCTAACTATCTTTACCCATCAATGCTTCCTTAATGTTCCACTAATGAGCTTTGAGTTCATCTCACTACTGAGACTATTCTACCTAAAGTCAAAATTGACTGTCAACTCTCACAAACACAATGGCTAATTTCAGGTCATAAGGTTTTTATTGTTGTTTTTTAAATTATTTTTATTTATTCCATAATCAGGAGGTGGGCTGGTACAATTTTATCATAAAGAATGAAGGTGCAAAGGGGACCGCTATAAATCCTGTATGAGACAGAAAGTTAAGTACTCAGGCAGGGAGCACTGACCTGCAGCTTACCTGTCACATGCCACCATACAGAAAAATGAATAGCTGTAAATGCAGCCCAAGACACAAAGCCTAAACTTATTTTAAACACTGTGAGTCATTTTTTACATGGTATTTGTTCCTTTTTAAAATCATTATCAATCAAATGCATGGTTTTTGAGCATGAACTTTGTAAACAGCATCTTGAAGTTCCAATGTCAAATGTTAGAGATTTCTAGAAGCATCTTCTCAGTCAGAAAGATTAGGAGAACAGAAAAAAAAAAAAACGGAGTGCCATGCAGATAATGAGAATATGCAGTTTTCATATTCCTCATCCTTTGACTTTTTTGTCCCTCAGCCCGAGATCCTAAACTCCAAGCCTCGCCCATAGTTCAGTCCCATTTACTTGATGCTTCAACAGGTATAATTAATTTTCATCAGTATTTTGTTACCCAACAATTCCTTTGCTGGTCTAACCATATATCTGATCACTTTTGTATCTGGGCAAAGGTTTGTCATGAAATGCATATGGCTAAAGTTTCATCTCAGTAACTAAGACTGTTGCAATAATCTTGAAACATTTAAATGCACATAACTGTATTTGTTTTAATATTTTATTTATTGATTACAAGGAGAGAGAGAGGAGAGAGAGAGAGAATGGATGAATGCGTGTGGGTGTGTCAGGGCCTCTAGCCACTGCAAATGAATTCCAGATGCATGGGTCACTTTGCGCATCTGGCGTTATGTGGATATTTGAGAAACAGGGTTTCTATGGCTTTTCAGGAAAGCACTTTAACTGCTAAGCAATCTCTGTGGTCCCCAAATAATTCTATTTAAACTATGTACATTAGGGATATTTTTCATACTGTTAGCACATTGCAATAACATAGTAGGAATGCTTCTGCATGCCTCCCGTGAATGTGGGAGAAGGATTTTTTTCAGGAGGACTTCCAGCGAATATGGGTTACTACATTGAGAACTTTATTATAAACTGCAGATAACAAATAGTAACATATAACAGTCTAGTATGAAATCAGACTGAAAACATTCAAATTTGCCTCAAACTTAACCTTCTTTTTTCACCTAAAACCAGTAAAACCATCAGGTCATAAGCCTAAATACAATTTTGAAGGTTTATTTCATGGCTGCAGAGGAATTGTAGGAGTGTAAAGCCAAGTGCTCTCAGCATGAACAAAAGCGGGAGCCTTGCTGCAAAACCTCAAAGCCCACCCCACAGTGACTCACTTCTTCCAGCAAGGCTCTGTGTTCTAAAGGCCCTGCAATCTTTTCAAACAGCACCACCAGCTGGAATCCAAGACAAGCCTACAGATGCATTTTACATTAAAACCATAACATTTGTTCAGTGTTCAGCCCTTCTGATGGCAGTTTATAAAAGTTCCTGGGGAAAGCAATGCTTTTTGCCTGGTTGCCCTTGCTCCTTAGTGGTGAAAGCATCTCTTCTATGGCTGCCATTCTTTATGGACATCAGAACCCAACTATTGCAGCTTCCCAACATGGCTGAAGACCACCAGCAGATCTCCAGGAATCCTACAGCCTTCAGCCCCTGATCAAGACTGAGCAGACACCAGGTTCTGAATCTCCCCAGGCTGCAGGCAGCCATTAGACTGCTAGACTTCCCAGCCTATATCCTAGGAGGTAATTCTCCTCACAACATAGGATTCTATCAGTTTTATTCTTCTACAGAACTCTGACTGATACATCACATATACAGATCAGGTAACTATAAATATATATGCATATGCATATACATAATTTGTGAGTTAATACATACATGCGGGCATGTATTGCATCTGGGGCGTACAAAGTATTGCGTTCTTTACATGAGGGTCATTTCATGTAGTAAAATGGCAAGTCCTCTTGTCAAATCTAGTTCCATGATTAATTGCTGTGCAGCTTTGGTCAAATATCCACAATTAGTTAAACGATGGCAATTATAGTCTATGTCATAATGGGTGAGGATTATAAAGCACAATCTCTCCCCAAAAGTTTCATAAATGGAAAATAAAATCAAGAACTCAAAAGCAACATCCCACAAAAAATACGTTGATAAAATACATATAAGTAATCAAGAGAATTTCAAAAGTTTTGAAGAGATCTCATCATATGGCATTATAAAATATCAAGGATAGATATAAATGCATTGATGTGTATTTTTCCTTAATTACATTTTTATTATGACTTTTAATATATCAGACATATATGTTGATAGCAAAGAAGTTAACTCGTGACTGCTCGATACAATATGAAAATTCTACCTCTTTCTTTATTGTGGAATTCAGTTTTCATTTTTCACTTCTTAACGCAGTGCCAAAAATCACTAACTTTAAAAAAAATGCTTATTTTTCTCTTCCTTACTTCTAGTTTCACTGTGATGGAAAATATATACTGAAAAACTCCTTACTGTCAAGCACTGTTCCAATACATTCCAAAGCACTGCTTGTAACAATAGAAACCTTTATGTCAAAATTACCTTTATCAGAGTATTTCCTTGTTCTTCTTTGATTCAAAAGTATGCTGTGCATTGGCAGCACCATGCTAACATTAAGTAAAAACTTCAGGAAGTACAATAGAATCCCATAATATGCTTAGTGGCAAAGTTCACACTTTCTTGAACCTTCGAAATGTCACCTACTCTTGCAGTATTCACAAAGTGTCTCTTTTTTTGGAGTATAACAAAGCTTCAAAGGTTCTGGAGTCAGCCTCCAGGCTCCTGTAATTGGAGGGAGGGTATCTTCTCACTCAAAAGACTGCTGAAAATAGAACAGAAATAAGCCAGATGGCCTTGACTGGAAACTCAATGGGAAGGGTGATGTGTTAATCAGTCCTCAGTTATAGGAAAAGCATAAAAATTTTCAATGTAGAAATATCGTTTTATTCCATGGGGGATTATAAGAACTGCAAAAAACTTCAGACGCACTTAAGCCAGACATTTTAATCAAGAAACTGACATTGGGAGAGTTTAGTAGTTTAATGACTTTGTCAAATTCATGGAAAAACAAAGGCTAGATAGAACTCAGGAGTTAATAAATGTTTTCCAGTGTGGCATGTAACATGAAGAATGCACCAGGGATCTCCATCCTGTTCCTGTCAGTAATGTTGGTTTTTAGTCTTTTTTCTCATTATTTTTGAGGAATTAAAATAGAGCACTCATGTACACTTCAGTGCATATGTAACTGTTAAAATGAGCAATGCTCAAAGTGGGAGAAAAACTGTCAGAGTAGGCTCTGAGATATTATCACATCCTTGTAGAAAAAGATCACTTATTTTCAAATCTAAAGGCATGTGAAAAGTGACTTCCCTGCCAATCCATGATCCAAGTAGTGAGAACTAAGGCCAAGAGAAAACTGATTCCACCCTCTCCTTAAAGAACATTGTGATCAGGCATAGATGGCTCCAGCATCTGACTTACAGCCAAACGTGTAGACTGTGTGACAAAAGAACCAAGCAAAACTCTCATAAGCCCTATGACAGACTGAATATCTCTATTTTGAACTCAGACCACATGAACAGAAAAAGACAAAGGTCGTAATAAAAGGTTTGACAAGAAGAATTTAACCACTCCACAAAATCTGATTTTGAGTCATGTCAAAACTAATACATTAGCAGTATGACTCATACTGAACAAAACAACTTTGGTCTCACTGGCCAAACTGGGTACAAACTACTTAGTTCCTCTATTAGAAACCCGAGGAAGAACTAAGAATACATTGAGCCATCGAATGCTTAATTTGCATAAATAGATATGTTTTTTAAATGGCTTATACTTTGTATGCTTTGCTACTTTTATGAATGAATGCATTAAAATATTGAATTTACTCTCTAAAAGTTCTAAAATATACAAATATCCAAAATTTGATTATTTTTGCCCAATTGAGAATGAAGATTTTCACACAGTAACACCTTGTTAGCATGTAAAGTGGCAGAACTCCCAACATTTCAGTCTTTTCCTTTTTTAATATGTTATTTATTTTCAAGGGAGAGAGAGAAAGAGAGAGAGGGAGAGAGAGAGAGAGAGAGAGAGAGAGAATGAATGGGTACACCAGGACCTTTAGCCACTGTAAATAAACTACAGATGCATGTGCCACTTTGTGGAAGCATACTCATGGACCACGTTTAGGAGAATAATCTTCTGATGAGTACATTAAAATTGGACTCCGGGGATATATGCTAGGGGTTCTGACCAAAGCTCAGATCAGACTTAGAAATATGTGTTTCCAATGTATTTAAAAGACTCTTTTAAGTCCCTGCCTTCTGAATGACAGTTACTACAGCTCTGTTCTTCACTGTATGGTAGATAGCTGTTAACTGCACATATTACATAGTACCACACTGTGAAGATTCAGGTTTGTTAATATGGCTCAGATTTAAAGGCCATATAAATGCAGCTATACTTTTAATACATTATAGGATATCTAAACAGAACACCTGACTCAGTGAGCCTCTATGGCTTTTTGTCCAAACGAATATTGTCATGTTTCATTAATATCTCCTGTGTTCAGCTGCAGCAACTCTTGACATGCCATTTCTAATGCCTTAGAGAACTAGACTTCTCTGCATTTCACTCAGCACAATTTTAGATTATGGAATCTTTGGAGCGACTGTTAAAAAATATTCTGTTGTGTGTAAGGTTAGACTTGGGTTGACAACTTTAACCTTTTGTTGAAGTAAAAGAGTGAAGATATGTTCTATAAAATAGGAGACAAAATTTAATTAAAAATGCTAATAAGGTAAAATAATGCTAATTTTCTTTTCATATAAAAATTCTAAGCTAAAGTTCCAAATGAAATGTTCTATGAGACAAAAGTGTAGAGCTTACACTACAGGCGAGAGATTATGAAACCCAAGTCCACTGGGAAACTTTCTGCTCATATCAAAGTAACTGTGAATTATCAAAGCAACTGTGAATAATTCAGTACTAATTATACATCTATGTAGCTTATCAAACAGACTTTATGTGTATTCACATGTACCTCAAATCATACTTGTAAAATTGCTGAGAAAAAGGTGTCATGTTTTCCTTTTTTGGTGAAATGAGCCAATTTACATTCTTCTCAGCAGCCCATGATTTCTCCAAAATTGACCACATATTAGGTCATACCTGATGTTTACATGTTACCTTTATTTTGAATGAGTTTCTCGCCCTTATGTGTCTACACATTTAACAGTTTGCATAAGTTTCTATCATAGCATTATCATAACCTGCCTTATATATGAAATAAGAAATCATAGAAGAATCTCTTTCCTTTAGTAGGTTCCTAGGTATGTCACAACTAGTAAACACATAGATGCTGAGTCTCTGGGAGAGGCCAAGAGGAAAAATCAAGCATACTTATGTGGTAAGGACTTTTACATTTTTTATTCATATTATGTAAGTCTTTTTATGTAAAGTCTATTTATATTTGTTTCTAGTTAAACTCAGGAAATGAGAGTATTTTGACCACCAGGACAGAATTGACTGAAAACACAGGCATTAACAATTATACCTGCCATGTATTTGCCCTGGGTACACAATGCCGATATTACCTTTTCAAGTATCAACTTTATTGTTGTGTTGACATGATAAAATACTGGTATGCATTCAGATTGCTTTAATAATGACTTTGAATGTCACTCTTTTTGTGAACAGATACCATTTAGCTTTTATTCTGAAAGAAATAGAGTTAGTCTTCATTGTAATCTCCAACAGTCAATGTATGTAACACAACCAACAACAAAAATTGGAAAGAATATTTTCTCCAATGCTTGGGTCTTCTCTAATTTTCAGCAAATTGTACCAAAAAGAATAATGTCAATCAATGATAACATAATAGATAGATTTAATGTAATTTTCACAATGAGGGTGACAACTAGAAATAAAAGCTTATTAAGGCCAACTTCTAAGGAGTTGACATATTGATCATAGAGAAGAAAAAAAAGTCACAGGTTATGTGTCACCTTCAGTGATTTTACCCATGTACATACAATCTAAATAAGCTACATGACTTTATTTAAAGTAAATACACATTTTTGGAATATTTGACAGTTTATATGTTGCATAAAAGGAGAGAAGGTAATTTGAAGTTTGACTAACTTCCCAAAAGCAAGCTCCAATGGACAGTATTCATTTACTTAACAAACATTTTTCATAATGAGAAAGAACCCCTCTGTAATAGGAACACATTAACCTGCTCAGTCACCCAAATTTCCAAAATCTTCCAATGGTTTCCTATATCACCTGGAATAAAATGTAAAGCTGCCTTAATTCTTTCAAAATCCAACAATATTGGGCTGGAGAGACAGATCAGTGGTTAAAGGTGTTGGCTTGCAATGTCTGACAGCCTGGGTCCCATTCCCTTATTTCATGTGAAGCCTGATGTGAAGCACAAAGCAGCACTGCATCTGGAGTTCATTTGCAGCAGCAAGAGGCTATGGCACACCTCTTTTCTCTCTCTCTCTCTTTCTCTCTCCCTCTCTCTCTCTCCCTCTCTCTCTTTCTCATTCTCTCTCTTTGAAATAAGAAAAATAAATAATGATTTTTAAAAATCCACAATCTCCCCCACATATTAGCCTGTCTGATGTCATTTCCTCCTAGTATGCTTGACATTGGCTTTTAAAATATGTTATGCAGGCTCCACTACAGGTCTCTGCATTATCAGATCTCTGCCAGAAATTTTCTTCTTGCAGATATTAGCATTCATTTCTCTTTAATCCCTGTTACTTTAAGTAATTTTATTTAAATTATTTGGACATACTATAGGTCAGATAATATTTTCTAAAGGTAACAAGCTTTAATGCTTTATAAAAATATTTCAAAATTGTTAACGAATATTCTCCAGGAAAAGCATGACATATTAATTCAACTATGTAGAAATATAGAACTGTAAGACTGACTGGAAAATCAGAAATAATTTAGCCTGTCTCAATTTTGTGAGTAAAAAAAAAAAGCAGACTCAAAGGTTAGGTGATTCATCTCCTTGGTTAGTGTTATTCCAAAGGACTTGACTTTATTTGAGGCTATTGAAAGTGGGACAGTCTCACTGATTTCATTTTCTGCATGCATTCCATTTGCATACAGTAAAGCTACTGATATTTGTGTGTTAATTTTGTATCCTGCCACTTTACTAAAGGAGTTTATCATCTTCAGGCGCTAACTGGTACTATGCTTTGGGTCTGTTATGTATAGGATTATGCCATCTGCAAAAAGGAATAGTTTGGAATTTTAAAGAAAGATGGATGGACTTTGAGCAGATCATTCTTAGGAACCTCACACAAAAATAGAGGATCAAGAAACAAATATTCTCCTTTATATGTGTAACCCTAACCAGGTAAAGCATGAACAGTAAGAAAACCTGACAGTAAGCTCTGGAGGAAGCTGTGGGCATCATCTGAGAAAACAGGCCCCAGTTAGGGTAGAACATAGCCTAACTCCAAGACAAATTACTTGGGCCTGTAACTCCCTGTCCCAGTCATTGGTTACTTTCCACACTGATTGATAGAAAAGACCCAAGAAGTCCCCCAAACAAGTAAGGCTATGTCAAAGCTTTTGAATGCCCACCCCAGGAAAAAGGTAAGACCCTACTGCTGAAGATACTACAGACTGCTGTCATTAAACACTGAGAGACCATGTTTGATCCAGATTGGCAACCCAGATGGTAGCTTGTGTAGTGCTGGAAGGTGTTCCACAAGCTGCCAGGGGAATTTGGCCAATGATATTTGGAGAAAGCAGAGGACATTGATATACAACACTGAATGATGCCAGGAAAATGCTGAGGACCCTGCTATATGGTAGAGACCAACAAGCCAAGAAGTGCTCATCTGTGCAATAATGGCACCAAACCTAGGAGAGTTATCAATGGCTTACTGATTGGCTAAGAGATCCACTCAGTGCCAAGTAACACTTAACTGGAACTGGGATCCATGGTAAACCCTTATGAGGACCAAGAACCTGGGCTCCAAGGGAAAACCTGCACTAATCAGCGATCTACAGAGAGGCTACACCCATCAGAATCTCACCAAATTAACAATGTCTTATTTATCCTATTCTAATCTCACTTTCCCATGGAGATTCTATTTGCATTTTTCAGAAGTCAGCAACAGCTGTGGACAACCCAATTCCACAAAGAAGACATGGGATAATGACTGACATCCAGGCAGGAGATGAACCACCCCAACCTATCATATAGGGCCCAAACAAAACCTATGAGAAAGTGGTGAGATAAATAAGAGACCTACCTACATAGCAAGTCAGATAACCCATGAAAGGACAATAGAGACAGACACTGAGAATACCCAACACAGTCCAAAGCAGAAGTCCAGAGACTCTTAAGACCTCAACAGTAAAGCAAACCTAAAACTCACCCACCATGACTCAGGGATCTGAGGGGAATAGGGGGCAGAAAGATTGTAAAAGCTATGGTGGAGGAGAATATCCAATGCCATCGCCCCTCTAAGCAACAACACGCATACACACACACACACACACACACACACACACACACACACACACACACACACACACAAACTAACTCTCTAGTCTATCCCATAATCTGGTCCAGCAGGCCCACTGAGGAAGGCCCCCAGCGGGTTAGGGACAGGGAGGGGGGAAATGAAGGTGTCATTACAAGACTTGCTCATACCATTTATCTAATTATTGACAATAAATATGGGGAACAAATTTAGGTGATTTATTTAAACTTGGATAACTAGAAATAATAAAGCTGGAAATCAACCCAAGTTTTCTAAAAACTAAGATTTTCTTCATGAAGTTTCAATGGGCTCTTTATTAAATAAAAGTCTAGGCTTGGATGCAGAGATGGCTCAGCAGTTAAGTGATCTTGATGCACAATCATGAGAGGGCTTACATGAACCTGAGTTCAAATCTCTAGATTCCACATTAAAAACAACTAGGGATGACCACTCCCATATATAACCCACGGATAATCTTCAAAGACTTGCAAGTTCCCCCAAAAAATTTGTAAAATGGGGACAAGACTAGGCAGAAGAGTGACTTGTTCACCCAATATTCATGAATGAACTCTGCAGACCAGTGAGTTTAGCAGGTGATCACATAAGTCCCTGCAAAGGCACATACATGTCCTACACCACACGTAATCACATCACATCATACACATCACCAAAAATAGAAATAGAAATAAATATATAACATCTAGACTTTTCCTCATTGATCCACACTATGTGGCATGGAAATGACAAGACACTAGAATAAAGTGACATGGTGGCTGTGAGGCCTGAAGAGAGCTTCAGTGTTAACCAGCGTCCCTTTGTGGAGAGGGGTAAGGTAGTTACAGGTAAACTTAAGGCTTGGCAGTGGGTACCATGGTGATAGCTTTGCCATCTTTCAGAGTTTTAGTTTATGTATTATACATATGGTTTCCTTCTGCCCACTCACATCCTCTTCACTATTCTTTAATTTCTTTTTCTAATTTTTCATATATATATATATATATATATATATATATATATATATATATATATATATGTGTGTGTGTGTGTGTGTGTGTGTGTGTGTGTGTTTATGTGTGTGAATATATGAATATATATAGTGTATAGATTGATAAATTACAATATATATGCATATGTATAGAATATATTCAACCTTTTCACATTAGACTAACAAGCTAATAAGAACAGGGCAGAGTTTGTGGTCTGTTTTTTTACAGCTATATTTAAACATCTGAAGGTCCTGGAAACTATCCAAATATTTAAAAAGTACCCAATAAGTACATGTTTAATAGGTAAGAGAATGAATCAGTGGATGAATGATTTATGGGATTTGAAGAAGAAGCACAATTAACACAATTTCAGAAGATCAAAGATGGACTGATTATGTGTTTGAATAGTAACAAGGACCAATGGACATGAGGATGGGCGATATGACACGTGGTCATGTGGTCAGCCTGTGGAGCTCTGGACACTTGAAGGGAAGTGTGGATGCCACTTTGAGTGGAAAAAGCAATTCTTGGTTGGTAAGGACAAAATTGACTATGCTTTCCTGGGTCCTGTGAGGATAGTTAATTACTGGAAAGGGAGAACTGCAGATGGCAAGCTGGGAATGAGGATTGATGAAAAAGATAGCAGTGGAAAGATTCTAAAAGAAAGAAAGATTTGATGAAAAGTGAAGAAACTAGTTTGGCTAGAGTAGTCTTTGGTTATGATCATTCCTTCTTTTATGCGTCTTCATAAAATTTTGTTAGGTGAAATGGAGGTACAAAGTTTGCTTACATTTAATGATTTATCTTATTATTGATATGGTTTGGGTTAGAGATAGCTTTCTTAACTGTATGAACATATGCCATCCATTGAGACATTTTCAGAGCTTTACATACCATCCAAGGCAGTCCTCTTGCATCCTGCTTCCTCATCCAGATCATTCCTGAACCTCCATCCTGCTCACTTTCGCCCGTGCTCAGATCCGGGGACAGTTAGTGATGCAGCAGTTTCATATGCTGTTGTTCCAAATATCCAGCCTGGGCTCCCCTATCAGATTCGCTTCTGCAATCACTGTGGCTTCAGAAGGTAATTCAGCTGCTCACTGCTTCAGCTATTTAAGAAATACAATGAAATGCATATTTCCTCATAAATTAAAAGTGAAAAATATCAAGCCTTGCCTTGAAATAGCATTTTTTAAAATTGTGAATGTCAATTGATGTGTTGTTAAAGTTGGCAATGCTGTGGGCTTAATTCAATATTGTTGTCAACTTTTATTTATTTTGTCATTAGTTTAACTCCAGCTTTGACCTCAGGCATGAATAGAATATGTATTTTTTAAAGTAACCCTGGATAGTTTTTATACTTTAAGTTACAAATGTTTCTCAAGGCAAATTTCTAATGACCAACATAAAGTAGTTGCTTTTGACTTTCAAACCAATGAGGACAAGTGATTCTAGAAAACCATTTAAAATTTACCTGAATGTATGATTTTTTTTTTTTTGCCTTTTAGAATTTCACTTTTGGCATCACATAGGACGAAAGTCATGTCTCAAAAAGGAAGTGATCAGTCTCCTCTGTCATATATCCTTAACTCTCTGGCTCCCTTCCTATCAATTTATCAAAAGTATGAAATGATTTCCAAAAGTAACACCATACTATCTTTTAAACCATTTGCCCATCAAGAAAAAAAATTAATACATGGTGAAGAATGAACTATTATTTGGAAAAGTCCTTACAGATTCGATTAATGATAGTTAAGTCATCAGAAGTAGGGCAAAGCCCTCATCAAATCTGCCTGGTGTCTATATCAGGACACCATATAAACAGACAGCAGCAAAAAGTATGGCGTGTGTGTGTGTGTGTGTGTGTGTGTGTGTGTGTGTGTGTGTGTGTGTGGACAAAAGCCAAGGGCAGTTTGGCAGCTATAAGCCCAAAAATACAAAGTCTGGTTGCTTCTTTCTTCCAGAAATTATGAAAAAGCAAGTAAAGCTTGACCGACAGGTTTCACAGGAAGTATGCTATTCTGACATCTTGATTGTAGACTTGGTTTTATGACTAGCACCCATTGTCATAATAGAATCCATTTCTGTTCTTTGAAGTCATACAGTTTGTGGGTATTTGTTGGAGAAGCCTTAAGAAATGATCATGATGAAAAAGTGCTCTAATCTTAGTTTTAGATTATACTTTTTATGTGCTATGATAAATCCAATGTTCAAAATGATTGGTTTTTTTCAATGATTCTATACACATTACACAGTATAGGCTTATTTCTCAGACAGCTGCTGGGCTCTTTTCCTTATTTCCTTAACCTAGGTTATTATCTCCTTAAACAGGCCTTTCGTAACTACCATATTTTAAATAGCAGCCCCCCCTACATCCCTTATCTATACAATCTGATTATTTTTGTGCCATATTGAATCTATGACATAGAGCTGTGAATGTTGTCTTTTTGTCTTTCTCCATGCTCTGTGCCTGCAATATTCATTTCAGTGGTGAGAATCAACATAAGCTTCAAACTTACAACGTGACCACGAGTTTGTAAATGTGGAACTAGTACTGAGTATTAACTTAAAATTTGAAAAAAAAATAATGAGTGCATAGAATGACCCAAAATGCATTTCTGAAAAAAAAAGTCTTATCTGAAGGGCAGATCTAATGCTGAGGAACATTACAGGTGTTAAGAGTGGTCTTCAGACTCTTTTGTGCACACCAGAGGTGGATCTTCTCTTATCTCTGAAGCTCTCTACTCTTTACAAATTCAAAACAGGACACTGTTTTAGTTTCATGTAACAGGTTTTCTTCTATAGATGAGTATCAGCAGAGATGATTAAGCAGACTTTCTTACAAAGGAGTTTTAAAATAGCATTATGAAATCTCTGGAGATTTTTTTTTTTCATTCATTACTTCCTGCTTTCATTGTTCCATTAAATATTGTGTCCCTGTTTGGGGCAAAACTCAGGGAGAGAACTAGGAGGGATTTACAGATAAGTAGCAAGGAGTTTTTGTACTACAGTCTCATGGACCAGATATGGGAGATATATAAATCAGCATAATTTTAGTTAAGTATTAAATCTATAAGATAAGCATTATGATATATAAGGAGAGAAAAAGAACTTAAAGCCAGAGCTGTGTGGATTCAGCTCTCACTAACAGTTGCTATTATCTGGTTTATCTTCCTTTCAAGTCTAACAGTATAAATCCTCCCAAATTTGTACATACTTCGTTCCTTACCATGCCTTCTTTGTTCCCTTTGCCAGGGCCCACTTCTTTATATTCATTAAGTCTATCATTAAAGCTGCTTTATTTAAACCTACTGGGATGAATTGTTTTTCCTCTGATAATATGACTGATATACTAAACATGTTTCCTTCTACCCAGTAGGCATTGATTATTATCTCATATTGGGCCATTTCCATTAATCATGTAGGTAAGCACAGGTATATCTGATTTTATCTCCCTTATTATTTATTATTATTTAATAAATATCTTCTAAATATTAACATCTTAGTATTAACATAGGTTTTGAAATCCATTCCATTCACCCTTCTAACCCATGACTAAAGAAGCCAGGCCTGGTCAGGAAACTATTGTTAGTTTTCCCAGGTGAAAATTGGAGCTAGAATAATTGAACAATTTATACAATTCCACTCAGCTGGGACGTGTTAAATATGGATTATCTTCACTCTACTTAAAGATGGAGACCATAAAGGATCTGAATACGATTTAATAATTTGGCTTTCTCGTATTAATGTCATGAATCTTCTCACTTATCTATACCCTGGTATCAATGAAATTGACACAGCACAAAGCTTTATAAATCTTATCTGTGATGATATTTTACTTTTACTGATTAAAATGTGTCTTTTCTTTTAAATTGTCAGCCAAATATAAATAAAATGAATTGATACTGCTGACATGTAAGGAAAATTTCCATTAGTTCATTGATTGAAACTTACCCTAAACAAACAAGCATTTAAAGCAAAAGTACATTTGAAGGAATAAATGAATTATAAATATTTTTGCCTACAGGATTAATTTAAAGATAATTACATTTTATTTTAGATAATACAGTAATTAACATTGTTAAAAGTCCCAATAAAAAAATGACATGGAGTTTACTTTAAAATACTCAGTGGAAATTAATTATTGGCCTTTGGCATTTTCTACTAATTTCCTATTTTTTTAAAAAAAATGAAAATGGTTGTATTTTCTGAATCAAGCATCTGTTGCATCAGACTATATAATAAAGTATAGTAGGTTAAAAAAATGATTGTGTGTTCTCTACTTTTATTTGAAAGAACCCTCCTTTAAAAGTACTTATAGAAAAATAAAATAAAAGACATTAAAGAACAGATGATCAGTGTGTTATCAACCAAAGTATGAATTCCAAAATTAATATGTTAGCAAATTTCCAGTAGCTCAAATATAACTGTATTTCTAAATAAGGATTTTACGAAGATAGTTGAAAATTATGGCATTCTGGCATTTCCATCTAATCTTATGTGGTGGCCACATGTGAGAAGGAGATAAGACATACAGGGTAACATCAGGAACCCCTCTTCAGAGAGAGGGCAACCGAAGCATGGTCATCTGCAAGCCAGAGTGACATCAGAGGAAACCAGCCCTGTGACACCTTGATCCTGGGATGCCAGCCTCAAGGAGTATAAAAAATGAATTTTGGTGGTTGAAGTTACTTAATCTATGGTGTTTTGTTATGACAGCCCTAGAACATTAATGTCCTCAGTATGTATGCAGTTATTTACTTTAGAGAAGTTAAATGGGGAATGTCATCATTTAACTAAAAGATAATGGAAATTCTTATTAATATAATCAAAACTTAATTTCATTAAATTATTTCTTAAAACTTTCAATTAAATAATTATAAATGTAAGCTATATTGTCCAAAGGTAGTATGATCAAAATAATACCATAAAAATTAAATTGATATTATAAAACCACTTAAAATGCTGAAGGTTTGTCTTCAGAAAGAAAGCAATTATAAACTTTTTTTTTTGCTCAATTCATAATTTCTTTTCACTCACCAAAGTACAAAACATGTAAAAGATCTATCAATGTACAATCCTTGTATTTAAACATCATCGAAGGACATTACAACACAGAATCACAGTATACAGTGTGTTAGCCACCAGCTATGAATGTCTATTTACATTTAAATTAATTTAAATGAAGCAAAATTTAAAGCTGTATTTTTCAGTTTCATAGCCACATCTATAGTGATCAAGGGCCACATGTGGCTATTGGCAACCTGACTGGATGGTGCAGTCATAGGAAATCTCCATCATAACCATTTAGAGACAAAAAGAAGCTGACATATCATATTGGTGACCTGGAGTTCTCATATCCTATTTACTTAATCTTTGTGAAACATAATTATATTACTTGAAGATAGGAAGTAAAGAGTAAGCCATTCCTCAAAAGGTTATAATGAGAGCTTAATGCCCTAACCCCTGCAGACACCAATAATAAATTGAGCAGCGCTGTAGATATAATAAAGCTTCTGCTATGGTGAATGCTTGCAATCAAGAGTCTGATTGGATTCTACTTCTAAGGAGAATAGATACTACATATGGTAATTAGTGATCATATGGACTATAATGTGTTAAATGCCTGATTAATAATGTACCACAGAGAAAAAATGTAGAGTCTCCCCTTAACCTGAGGTTAATATAAAATCCAAACCTAATAAGACTTGCAGGTCCTTCCTTTCCAAATACAGAAGATATGATTCTTTCTTGTTTTGTGGATCATTTTATTTACTACTTTGATTCATTCTCTTTTTTTTATTATACTACACTACTTAGATTTAAACTCGTCAATTAAAATTTTAAAAAGGGCCAAATCTCATTCTCCAAGGTCCGTTTTTCCCTCTGACTCTCAGTGTCTCCATTCCTTTACAGGGTTCAATCAGACTTCATTGCAGACCTTTGATCTCATTTCCTCTGAGACAACTGTCCTACTTCCCACGTATCACACTCATCCTATTTGGCTGAGGTGTCCCATAAACTGTAATAACCTAACTTCCTACTGACTGTACACTATGAAATTCATTCCCTTGGTCACCATTAACCCCAGTTTCCTTAGCTCACCCATGCTGGTTCATAGTAGGCTTCCAGTACATTGGTTAGTTAAGTTATGGGACAAAGAAAAGCCAAGAGATTTGGTATATAACTAAATCACAAAAAATAGGAATCTATAAATGGGCTTCTTCAAGCTTGCTGTGTCTGTTCCATGACAAACAGGTGCTCATCTTTTCTTTACACCCACTGTAGCATACAGTCTGTGTTCTGGTTCTTAAATTTACTTCCTGACAGTGTATCTGCCTTTTTAAAAACTCATTTCAGATATTTATACATGTTATCTAGACCATAAAAGATAGTAAGGCTCTCTTAATCATATACACTATGGCTAAAAGTGTGTCTACCACATGGTATTTATTATCTCAAGTAGCACAACACTGAGCGTCAGGTGTTTATTTATTTATTATAGATAAATACAAGTTAGGGGAGGGTAAATAGCTGTAGGGGAGATACAACCCATAAGTGGTGATTCTAGTCTCCCTGTACACAAATATCTGACTCATCCACATACTATGTTACAGTTCCTCAGACTCTATCTAACCATGGTCTTTTAGCCATCAATTTAATGATGAGAACTAAAATGATTATCAAAGTATGAGAAAAATAGGTTAAAGTTTCACTCTTCTCACTTTTCAATGTGTACACATAAGAAGTCTAATATACTTGATCAATATCTCTCTACAGAAATGTTTTTTCAAATATTTTGTCATTTTTAACTTAATATTTGAATTATCTTTAACCATTTTAAGCTAAACTGATGCATATATTTTATAATAAAAGCACATAAATAATGCTGATTTTTGTCTTCAAAAGTATTGTTATGCATTATCCAGGATGTGGGTTATAAATTATAACCAATATATTATTAACTTACCAAAAGATGAGATTTATAAGCATATTTGTTATCTTAAAGAAAAAGAATGGTATAACATTTTCACACAGGTAAAGGTTAATTCTAAATGTACCATAGTCACATTAGAACAGGTACAAATTATCATCTAATCAACACTTTCAAAGGACAACTTTTGAAAACTCTGATGGGTGGTTTTTCCGCTACATTTTAACTGCAATTTATGTCCAAAGGCTTGAGAACATTTTTTTCTTGCAAAAGATATCTCATCAAGTCGATGTCTAGAAAAGGTGACAATTTCTTAATATCAGTGTTCTATCACAGTCTTTCATTTTCCTAGTTCTGTATCCAAATTCCACATCCGTTCACACTGTCTTTTCAAAGGTCAGAAATTAAGAACATAAATTAGATAAATATTCACACTCATTCAAATTGCTTTTCACTCTCCTCTTTACAAAAATATTGTAATAATTCAGCAGGCTACATCAATCTTTTCCAGGGAAAAGAAAAGGAATAACACAGAAAGAAGCACATGATGGAATAAGTAAGAATTTCAGGTATTATCTTGAATTGACAAACTCAGAGGATGACATGTTATTAGAATTTTTTATATGTACTTTATTATGTTATTTTACATGCATCAACTCACAATGACGTATGACATTTTGATCATTGATGCCAACTACACAATGGGGACTATACCATATGGCCTAGGTGTGCAGTTAGGTAGATCTTCTAGGCTTGTGAAGCAGCAGTAAGATCCTGGACCACTTGAAGTGTTCACTAGTACAAAGGAATATAGGGTGGTATGTCTGGCAAAATAATGGCCTCCAAAGATATCCACATACCAAGTCTTAGAAGTAGTTAATGTGTTTGCTATCTTACTTGGCAAAAGTGACTTTCCAGATGTGATTAAATTTCTAGGCCTTGAGAATGAGGGATCATCCTGGGTTATTTGATACAGTTTATTAATAATGATGTGTACTTAGCAGCTCAATCAACCTCTGAACACTTTTCTCAGCTCTATTCACAGGTACAAAGAGATAATGCGGGTGAAAAATAATAAAGGAAATTGATGGTTTTAAGGATGGTGGAAGGAGCCGTGAGTTCAGGAATGCATCAAACTCTAGACTCCCCAGAAAATAGCTCATAACAAATTGACACTGAATCTTATTCTACTGACACATCAGTCTTCTTAGTTCTAAACCTATTTAAAATAGAAATACAGTATTTTAAGCCTCAAAAATTTGGGTGATTTCCTAGAGAAGTAATAGAAAGCTAATAGATAACCATCACTGAAAATCTTTCTGGGAAGTTAGTTTTTAACTGTTAGAAATTATTTTGTTCACAAGTAGTCACAAACACGATGATAGTGATTTTAAAACATGGTCTACAAGAAGATCAGAGGTAAGAACTGTGGGTTACAACAGCTGTTCCAGGAGCTAGGATCTTTCTGTCTTTCTGCTTTGCCATCACAACTCAGTTAGCATGCTTTATGGACAGAAGATGGTGATACCATTGTTTCAGATAAAATGAAGACAGACCTGAGGACAGTGGTTCACACCTATAATCACCAAGGCCAGTCACACAAGAGGGTCAGAGCCTAGTGTAAACATTTTCAGGCTCTCATAGGCTAGAACATAAAAGTCTGTTGTAGGAAAGTGAAGCCATTGAAGGATTCTGAATGAGGTATCACCTCATTCTACATCATTATGAGAGCAGAGTAGCCAGTTACAGGGGATAGGAAAGATGCCATTATAT
>PVHP010008564.1:0-52739 GCA_004024765.1 Zapus hudsonius | reverse complement strand
CCCTGTGGCTCTTACAATCTTTCCACCCCCCTCTTCTACGATGTTCCCTGAGCCTTGGCAGTGTGTTGTGAGTCAACTTTAGTGTTGAGCTCTCAGCAACTTCTGGGTTTCTGCCTTGATATGTTTTGCTATCTCCCTGGTGCCGGTTGTCAGACTAGACTCACTGTTAGGGAAGCACAGGGTGGACTCACGGACTTAGCCAGAGCCTGAGAATGGGTTCCCATCCTAAGTGTTAATGGAGAAGGAGCTGCTGTTCCTAGAGAAGCAGAAAAGCCAATCTTACCTGAGGTTAGACAACATTCATAGGCAGTTTTGAGCCCTGAGTATCAGGCTGGTCCTGCCAAGAATGTCCCAGGGTGCCTCAGGTAAGGGCCTGTTGGATATATTTGCTGGCCAAAAGGAAAAGAAGCAAAAAATCTCTGTTCGAGGGACTGAGTATGGACCCGTTGCCTCAGGGAGGCTATCTGGTCACATCAACCAAGAGTCAAATGTTTGCAGATCTCAGTATAAACTTTGGCTGCACCTGACCCAAATCTGACCAGGGTGTCCAGGCCCCATGAGGGTATCCCTGCAGCCACCCTCGATGCCTGGTGGGGAAGCTCAAGGCTAGCTGGGTGTGTCTTAGATCAGGCTGCCTTAAAACACACACACACACACACACACACACACACACACACACACACACACACACTGGAGAGTTCAGCAATAGCATGTTATTCCCTCACAGTTCTGGGGCTAGAGGCTCAAGGTGTGGGCAGGGCTTTCTCTAGGCCTCTCTTCCTGGCACGTTTCTGAGCGTCCTCACATGGTCTTTTCTCTGTACTTGCCCTTCTCTGGTGTCTTGTGGATGTCCTGATCACTTTCCAAGGATTCTGGTCAGACTGACTGGACAAGGGCTACACTAGGGCCTCATTCTTTTTTTTTTTTTTTTTGAGGTAGGGTCTCGCTCTAGTCCAGGCTGACCTGGAATTCACTATGTAGTCTCAGGGTGGCCTTGAACTCACGGCGATCCTCCTACCTCTGCCTCCCGAGTGCTGGGATTAAAGGCGTGTGCCACCACACCCGGCTAGGGCCTCATTCTTTAAGGCCCATCTCCAAATACACTCACATTCAGAGGTCCTGAAGCTTTGGGTGAGGCTAGTCAGTCTGCTGTACCTAGCATGTGCTTTCCAGTGGGAAGCTCCTTATGGATGATGTCGTCTGTCTTGTGAGACAGCTGGCTGGCTAGTGCAGAGCACCTGTCTGGCCTTAGAGATGAACTGCCTCTGCCAGTGTCCTCAGCCTTCATGGGGAAGGGAACCTGGGAAGGCAGCCATCTCTCATTTTGCATTTTAATGTTTCACTTGCTCCCCAGTATGATTAACTCATGGCCTTGACCCTAGCTGCACAAAGTGGCCTGGCTGCCTCTCAAGGAGGGGCCTGAACCTTTTCTCCAAGGATGTCTGGAGTAACTCCCTTCCCCCCATCAGTCTATGAATAGCACCAGAGTTCCCAGCTGGCTTAGAAATGGCAATTCCCTGGATTTGCCCCTGTGAGCAGGGAAAGGAATATTCTAGAAAGACAGAGTGTTTTATTTTCTTTCTCTAGCCCAGGCTGACCTGGAATTCACTATGTAGTCTCAGGGTGGCCTCGAACTCACTGCAATCCTCCAACCTCTACCTTCTGAGTGCTGGGATTAAAGGCATGCGTCACCACCCGCAGCTGTTTTCTTTTCTTTAAAAAGTGGTTTAATTAACTTGTTCCCCTTACTGGGTGTGTGATAGGAAGCTGAAATTTTCTGCCAAAAATAGAGGCCTAATTTAAACAGTACAGTGTGTGAAATGCCAGGGCACCTGCTTACCCACCTTGCTGACCCCTGCCCCAAACGATTCACCTCCTCCAGCCTCCATCTCATTGCACAAGTCAAAACAGACCTCAGAGCATCTTTCCTTCAAACCACTCCTTACTGTCCTGATGAATGTGTCCCTATGCCACCAGGACGGGCTGCTTCACTGGACACAGTCACATGGTCCTTGAGCAGGGTGGTCTCTGGAGTCCCCTGTATGCTGGCTCAGCGCTACTATCTTTCCAAACCAACTCCTTATAGTTGGAAGCCATGTGGCAGAGGTGTCTGGAGGACCCCAGGGTGCCTCCTCATAGATGGCCAGAACTAGATCACACGCAGAGCACCCAGCAGGGGCAGCTTCCATATGAGGTCGACTTGAAGGGTCCATATTAGTGTCCACATTTCTGCTGGCAGAGCCAGTCTGAGGAATGGGTGTTCAGAGGTGGGTAGGGGATGGAGACAGAGGTAGATGCCTGGCATAAAGGTTTTGAGGACATTGGGCTGAGTGGATGGAATGGAGGCTGGGAACCTGCCTTGTTGGTCTGTGGATGGTGATGACTGTATCTGGGACCTTGATCACAGAACTCCTGTCTGATCATAGTGTGGGAAGGGCATGCTCTCCCTGTGAGTCCCTGTAGCCCTGAAGTCTCAGATCCACACTCTGGTCACTCTATCCTGGACTCCTCACCTGCCTCACTTTCACACCCCAACCCTAATCTGACCTTTCTGTCCCTCTCTGTCACAGAAACCCAGTCACAGGTAAACCACTATCTTCTACAGACAGACCATGGACCCTCAGGTACATTCTTGCTCAGTGAACTGGGATAACTGGGGTCTTTACTGGCACCAGGCCTTGAGTGTCCCTTCTAGTTTTTGCTCCATGGCACCACCTTCATCTCATAGGGTTGGCCTAAGACCCACTATAGTACCCCTTTTTACTGACGACTTTCATCCATGTGCCTAGTGCACTTTGATCATATCCCCCCATTACTTCCTCATAGCCCTCCCCTGAAGCCCTTCTTTCTTTAGCCCCTCTTCTACTTCATATCATTTCCCCCTTCTCTATCATCCATGACAATATATCATGCCCAACATTGTGCCACTGTGAGGTCACGAATGCAATGACAGCCTGAACCACACTCATGTCCAGCGACAGCGTTCTAAAGCATCACTCCTCCCCATCCATCCTTCAGTTCTTACATTCTTCCAGTGTTCCCAGAGCCTCAGCGGTGCAATAACGAAGTCTCATTTAATGTCACTTCTTAGCAGTTTATTTATTTATTTGTTTATTTTTGTTTGTTTGTTTTTTCAGGGCAGGCTCTCAATCTAGCCCCAGGCTGACCTGGAACTCCCTCTGTGACCCCCAGGCTGGTCTCATACATGATTCCTCCTACTTCAGCCTCCTGAGTGCTGGGACTAAAGGTGTGTGCCACCACACCAGGCTTCAGTTTGACAATTTTTTGAGTCTCCCAACTCGCAGCCCCAACCCCCATCAAGGCAACACATTAGGCACCTACCCACTAATGAAGGGGAATGGCCTCCCTCAAAGGTCTCCATGAGGTTCAGGAAGGGTGGCTGGCTTCCTGGAGCCCCTCCAGAAGCATGATCTTATTTCCCCAGTGGATCTATCTTAGTTTCAAAGGGTTTTAGTCTCCAAGATACCAGATGCCACCAAGACCTCCATTCAGTAGCCACACTTCCAAAGGCAAATGTACCAACTACAGCCTCAGACCATCCCAGGGACACAGTCCCTTCTTTTCCTCCTGCCTCTCTGACCACTCTGATGACCAGGCCAGAGGCTGCCAAGTGCTTTGTCCTAGATCTCTCTCTCTCCCTCCCTCCCCCCTCTCTCTTTCTCTCTCTCTCTCTCTCTCTCTCTCTCTCTCTCTCTCTCTCTCTCTCTCTCTCTCTCTCACACACACACACACACACACATAACACCTACCTGCCTCCTGGGCAGGACCAGTGGGTCTAGACACCTGTCTAGGGAGCAAGAGGGTCCTGGCAGTACTAGCCGCCCTGTGGAGGCTGGCTAGTAGCATCTGCCACCCATTTCTACTGTGTAGGTAGCTATTCAGGACAAGCTCTTCTCAACTATCCATAGGCCAAGAGCTTCCAGTGCTTTCCAATTATGGATTGTTGGATGCTTTGGTGTCTCCATCCCACCCGTGCCTCATCTGTTGGCAGCTGCATTCATGTGGACCCTGCGCAAGGTCAGGCCTGACTCCTCCCAGACCTGGCTTCAAAAAATAAGTGTTTTGTATTATTATTTATTTATTTATTTATTTTTGGTTTTTCGAGGTAGGGTCTCACTCTAGCCCAGGCTGACCTGGAATTCACTATGTAGTCTCAGGGTGGCCTTGAACTCATGGTGATCCTCCTACCTCAGCCTCCCGAGTGCTGGGATTAAAGGCGTGCGCCACCACGCCCGGCTTATTTTTATTATTTTTTGTTTTCAGTGTCCTTAAGAATGCTAGGCAAGTTAAGTACTCTATCACATCTCCAACCCCAAAGGTTTTTCCTTTTTAAATCAGAAATGGGTTCCTCTGTCCAGGGGCCAGAGCTAGGGCCTGTAGCTGCCTGGTAATATGGCGTTCCCAATACTGGTCTAAGGGCAGCCATTCCCCTCTTATAGAGCATTGCTGGAAGCAGGCTTGTGGGAGGGACTACTCAACCCTCTCTCTGCCTGTGTGGTGTCGGGCAGCAGCTGGCAAGGGGAGGGCAAAGCTCTGAGAATCTAAGTGGGGGCTGAGGATCATGCTGGTGGGGAAGCTTCCTGCGAGCAGGTGTTGAGCAGGCACCTGGGGAGGGGGGGGGCTGTCAGCAGGGTATCTGATGACCTTGCCCTGGGAAAGAACTTCAAGGAGGATAGACTGGGCTGTGGGGGTTTGGGGAAAAGCAGAAGCTACCCTGGGCAAGGTCAGGCATGGGAGATCAAGGATGTCCTGGCTGAAAAAGAGGGGCTTCGTGGGCCTGCGGCTGAGGCTGACTTTCCAGTCTAAATCTCTACAGCCAAGTGCCCAAGGCTCAGCCCATTCTGGCACTCCTTGGATAGCCAAAGGCAGAGAGCACCGTGGGGGCAAAGGGCAGGCTGGGGCAGTGGGTACTGGTCTCCCAGGAAGTCTCAGGACCTCAGGTGAGGCTGTCAGGTCATGGGCTCATGAAAGCGCTCCCAGGATTTAGGTGCTGGGGGGGGGGGGAATAAGATTCCACCCTTTGGGATGTGCACTGGAAAACCTGCCTGCCTGCAAAGTAGGCTTCTGAGTGCAGAACCTTAAAAATTGTCTGGGGTGAGGCAAAAAGGGTACAGAGAAGGGCACGTGCTGGTCCAGCGCCCAGGGATGGGAGAGGCCCCTGCTGGAGGGCATTTATGGTGGTGGTGGTGCCCTCTCTTAAGCTCGCCTTCGTTGGTCTGGGTTAATTGGGTGCGGATCCCAGGCAAACAAAGGCGCGGCTCCCGGGCCGCTGAACCCTTTCCCGCCGGCGCGGGCCCAGGTTGGACCGCGGCCGGAAGGAAGTCGAGCAGCAGAACCACCAGCCCTCGGCAAGGACTTGGCCACGCGTGGGCAGTGGATGGCCCACACCCTTAGGCACGCTAGGGCCCCCGCAGGAAGGAACCGCGCGGTCGCCCGCCCGCCCCCGGGCCTCCCGGGGTTCAGCCCGCGCGCACCTGCTGGCGCCTCCCCGGCCCCGCCCCCCCGGGTTCCCGCGGACAATGGGTGGGGGTGCTGGGGGCGTGGCCCCCTTCCGGTCTTTCTGGGTTCGGGCGGGCCGGGAGCCAGCAGGGCGGGAGGAAACCCGAGCCCGCCAGGTGCGCGCCACAAATGCCGCCCCTGGGTGGGTCTCCGCTCCAGGGCGCGCAAAGACCCTGGACAAGGGCCCAGGAGCGGGTGGCCGTTTGGGGTGGGCAGAAAACCCGGGGCCTCAGACCCACGACCGGAGCGAAGGAAGGGCAGCACCCCACCCCCGAGATTCTGCCGCCGAGCACCTGCCGGTTCTGCAGTCCACTCAGCCTTTGGAGCGGTTTCTGGGGACTAGGTGGCGCTTCTTCTCGGGGGTGGGGCCCGCACCCCATCCCGCCGGCCTGGGTCTGTTTAAGCAGCTGAGTCTACTGGACAGGCTTTCAGGGAGGGGCTGCATAGAGAACCGGCTCAACCCCCCCCTCACACCCCAGGCACAGTCTGTGACTCTGGGTTTATGCACCTGCCCCCTCCCTGGGTAGGAGTCATCCCTGGGAGCTTTTGATCTGTAGGAAGGAGGGGCTCATGGTGGCTGCAGCGTGGGCCAGGTGACAGCATTGTAAAGGTCTCTGTCTCAGTCTGGCTTTTCACAGCCCATTTCCTAGTGTTCCCTCCACCCCCACCCCGTGGGCTTTCTGCTTCCTGCTGGCCTGGGACAAAGTCCAGAGGGTCTGGGAGGAGGCGGGGCAGCACATAAACGGAAAAAACTCGGTAACAAGACTTTGGCTGGGGTCTCAGCTGGTCTATGGCCCTCTTGACCTACTGCTGACCTCTCAGCTGTAGGACTAGGCCAGGGAGCTTTTACTCCACGGGCTCTACTTTCTCCATCGTGGGTACTGGGAAGCTCTGACAATGTCTCCTCTGTTCCTACAGGAAGCCCTCCTTGACTGTGCTGAATATCAGCAATTTTGTTCATTCCCAAGGGCAAGAATCAGGGCAGGGAAAGGAAGGGGAGAAGGAGGCAGTTCAGCAGGAAGCTTTTGGGCCCTGGCCAGAAGTGCTGTAGCTATGTATGCAGGAGGCCCTCCAGAAGCACAGGGAAGCTGGCCTCCACACCTGTAACCAGAGATGGCTTATAGCGGCTGAGGTGCAGGTCTGTGGTAGAGCACTTGCTGAACATGCACTAGGCTCTGGGTTCCATCTCCAGCACCCAAATATGGTGTTAACTTTGTAAAATAGTACTGTTAGTAGATAGTGGAGATAGTGGCCCGCCTTTCTTTCTTTCTTTCTTTCTTTCTTTCTTTCTTTCTTTCTTTCTTTCTTTCTTTCTTTCTTTCTTTCTTTCTTTCTTTCTTTCTTTCTTTCTTTCTTTTTCTTTCTTTCTTTCTTTCTTTCTTTCTTTCTTTCTTTCTTCTTTCTCTCTCTTCCTTTCTTCCTTCTTTTTTTTGGGGTGTGTGTTATGCATATGTGTGCTGATGTGTACACCTCATGTACACATGAGGCCAGAGGAGGACGTCAAGTGTCCTCTATTGCTCTTCTGCCTTACTTCCCAGAGACAGTTCCTGAACCTGGAACTATCTGGGGTTAGATTGACCTCAGCCATCCTTCTGTCTCCACGAACCTCTCAGTCCTGAGGTTACAGGCATGTGCAGTTATGCTCAGCTTTTTACATAGATGCTGGCCATAGAATTCAGGTCCTCATAGTTACTTGGCAAACACTAAGCCATCTCCCCAGCTTCAGGTGGTGACTTTTGTTTTTTACTTTTGTTTGTCTGTTTTTCAAGGTAGGGTCTTGCTCTAGCCAGGCTGACCTAGAATTTACCATATAATTTCAGGGTGACCTCAAACTCAGGGTGATCCTCCTACCTCTGCCTCCTGAGTGCTGGGATTAAAGGAATGAGCCACCATACCCATCATGGTGGTATTTTAAAAAATATATATACATATTTGCAAGGAGAGAGCAAGAGAGAAAGAACCACTCCAAACTCCAGATGCATGCACCACTTTGTGCATCTGGCTTTACAAGGGTATTGGGAAATTGAACTCAGGTCATTAGGCATTGCAGGCAAGCACCTTAACTGCCAAGCCATTTCTCCAGCCCCAATGGTGACATTTTTAAAGTTGTTTTTTTTTTCCCTCTGTGTGTGTGTGTGTGTGTGTGTGTGTGTGTGTGTGTGTGTGTGTGTGTGTGTACGCACACCAGGGCCTCTTGCCACTGCAAATAAACACTAGATGCTTGTGCTACTTTTTGCATCTGGCTTATGTAGATGGCTTGGGAATTGGATCTGGGGCAGCAGGCTGTAAGCAAGCACCTTTCACCATGGAGCCACCTTCCCAGCCCCTAATGGTAGTAGTTTTAGTATGTGTGTGTGTGTGTGTGTGTACACACGCATTGACAAACACATGCTAGTTCTCAAAGTCAGGAACAGTGGGTTTTGTTCAGGTCTTGTTTGAATTTATGTGTGTGTGCATGCACGCACGCACACACACACACACATATTGGTTTTTGGTGCTGCTGGGTATCAAAGTCAGGGCCTCAACAATACTAGGCAAGGGCTAGAGAGATGGCTCAGTCAATAAAGGTGCTTTCTTGAAAAGCCTGCTGAACCAGGTTCAATTTCCCAGTCACCATGTAAAGCCAGATGCACAAAGTGGTGCATGTGTCTAGATTGTGTATGCAGTGGCATGAGCCCTGGCACACTCATATTCATATTTTCTCTCAAGTAAAATCTATATATTTTTAATGTTGGACAAGTTCTCTGCCATAGAGCTATACCCTCAGCCTCAGGTCTGTATTTTGAAAGAAGGGGAAGACAATGGCTTCAACTGTCCTTCATAGGATGTGGTGATGAGGGCAAGGGCCTACAGATCAGAAGCCCACTAGCTGCCCAGATGTCCTTGGCTGCAGTAGAGGCTATCCTGAGTGAGGAGTGATGAAGAATCATGGTCTTGGAAGGGCAGCATGGCTTCCACATCTTCAGGTGCAGGTGTTCAGTGTAGTAGGAAAGCTCTTGTCCTATGTTGAGGTGTGCTCCATTTCTGGCCCCAGCTAGTGCAATCATAGAATTCATTTGGCCTGAGTCGTCATCCCAGACGAAAGCAAGATTTACCAAAGCTTTGTTGAGAAACTTGTGCTGAAGGAACATTTGAATTCTCTTGGGTGTCTGCTATTGCAGCTGTTCAGAGTGGACTTTTGCTTCTGCTTTCCTGTCTTATCTCAGGATTTGTCTTAGATAGGACCCCCATCTGACCCATTCTGGACCATAGGGAGGCAGGACTCCATCTAGTCAATGAGGCAGCCATCTTACTTATGGTACCATGAGCAGTACTCGTGGAAGTTTGGGTGTTGATCCTAGGGATCTTCAGGATGAGAATTTGGGGGTAGCTGACAGGACATAAAGTCTCCCTGAGCTGGAATGCAGCTGTTTAGGGAGGGTCGGGGTCCTAGAGCCTATCCTTCAGGCCGTTGGTTTAGTATCCCTTTAGACAGGAGACCTGGGCATGGAATTGATTTGTCTTGTCTTGGTAGCACCTAGTAGGGTAACACATGAAGACACCCATTACTGCAAGTAAAGTCTTATGACTCCTATCAGACCAGAGTTCCACAGCCCCTTAGAACTAGCCTGCTTCCCCATGGCCTAGACTCAGGAACACAAGCACCAACTATATTGTGGTCCTTTCCAGGCAGGTCACATCCCTGTCCTGGTCACTCTCCCACACCCTCCATTCCCACAGCTTACCATAGCAGCAGGAAACACCCTGTTGTCTGACAAGTATGGCTCCCAGAATACCCTGCACACTGGCACCCCTCAGGTGCCTGTTCTCACTCTCCTGAGGGCTATCTCTCTTTCTCTGGCATGGATACCAAACTATCATGTTCCACCTTGTCAGGGAGCTCCTAGGAGGCCCCTCTTGCTAGATGCCTACCTCTGCTCCCTCTGCCACCAAGCACGCATCCTCCACCTTCTAAGACTCCTCCACTCTGAAGCCAGTGCCACTCTCCCCCTCCTCAGTTGGAGCCACAGCATGGTGCCCAATCTGGTGAGCAAAGGTGGCCTTCAAGGTGTGTATGGTGTGTGTGTGTCTTCCCACAAGATGCCTCAATTTTGTATTAAAATATCTGTTCCCAGATTATTTCCCAACCTTATCCTCCTGCTTGGAGACCCAGCTCTGCCGGTACCACACCTGCATTAGCAACATTCAGCTGCCAGCTGTGGTGGAGAGCATGGGCCCTCTCCTCACCAGTCAGCTCTGGTTCCCACAAACTTTGAGGGGCCCCTGTGGGACATGGCCCTGTGTTTTAGCCCTCCCTTCCTATGGGACAGAACAAGAGTAGGTACATATGGTTCTAGAGAACAAAGGACCATGGGAAGAACAAACAGCAACAGGAGCTGTCAATACTCCCAGCTGTGAGAAGATGGGGATCCCTGGGCTCCCCTGGCCAGACACAGAACTCCTTTATTGTGTGTACTGTGTCTGTTTCTAGGAAGTGGCCAGAACAAATCAGTCCATGGAGACAGAGCCCAAAGGGTAGTCAGGACTAAGAAACACCGCTTAGCAGGTTTCCCTTCATGGTGATGAAATTGCTTAGGAACTAGACCTGGTAGTGTCTGCAATGCCATGAAGGCAGAAGACCTTGAATTGTCTTCTTAAAATGGTTAATTTTATGTCACGTGATTTTTACCCCAATTAGAAACACCACTGCAAAATACACCCTCCAATCCCACCTGTCTCAGGCCAGGATCCAGGTACAAAATGTCTACACCCTTCCCCAAGACACCCAGCACCTCCCTTGAGTCTCCACTAGCCCTTGCTGGCTGAGTAGTTTGGACCCCAGTCCCTAATCTGTTGCCCCAGCCCTTCACGTCTGTCCCTATCACTCCATTCCTGCTTCCCAGACCAGTCTGAGCACCAGGCATAGCAAAGTGGGCCTTTGCCTCTGGGAGTGAAAGCCAGTGTCTCTCCCCTCCCCTCTTTCATCTCTGGAAAAACAAGCCTTGGTGCTGAGAGGGGGTAGCCCTGGAGCACAATTAGACAGCAGGAGGGGAAAAGAGAGGTGATTTTCTCATTCCCTGTTCCCCTCAAGGCCCCAGCATCTTCATCTCCATGACGCTTTCCTTTGGAGACCAATTACTTGGGTGGAGACCCAGCGGCCTCATTAAGAATCCACTGTGCAAGGGGGCGGGGTGGGGAAAGGGCCTGGCTGGCAAGTACAGCTAGTTCAGGGTTTGGGGCAGCTGGATACCTGAAGGGGCTGAGGGGCTACACAAGGCCCCTGGGTTGTTGCCTTCCAGGAGCCAGAGTCCCAAAGCTGGGCACAACACTGCTTGTGGCAGAGCTCTTCTTCTGCCTGGTGCAGCCCACCATGGCCACCTTTCTGGGCCTGGGTTGCATCAGTCACTACCCTGGGGACCCACCTGCAGCACCTGAGGCCTGAGGAGCGCAGAAAACAGTGTGGAAAGCTCTCCCACCTGGCTCTGTTGCCAGGCACAGGGCTCTGACTTTAGACTGGAGCACCAGTTTGGTTTCCACAGTTTGCTGCAAGGAAAGAGGGCCTTTGGCCTCTGGGGTTGGGAGCCTCAATACCTATGGGGTTTCTAGATGGTTCTGTTTCCCTCCTCTGCAATGCAGATAGAGTCCCAGCCCAAAGCAGGACTGATTCAGAGCAGTTTCCCTGCCAGGCCTCCCTGAGTCCCTACAGCAGGAGTCAGAGTTACCAGCTCTTCTGGCTTCCTGCCTCCCACCCTTACCTGCAGCTGGAGCAGCTGAGCCCCACATGACATTCTACCCGGCTTTGCCTCTCACAAACCCCAGGAGTCACCCCTCACAACCACCACAGGGGACTTCCTAGTCTTGGCTCAGCCTCAACTCCTCCTATACTTAGGGCAGCAGCCACCCCAAAGTCATCTAGCACCTCTAAGCTCCTCCCCTGTTCTCCTTGGAGGTCATCTGCCACACTGACCCTCACCCTCTGAGCCCCAACTCCTTCAAGCCCCTAATCCATGGCCCAGCCAGTCACACTTGAGCCCAACTCATTCCCTGCAAGAGAATGACAGCAACCAAAGGGCCCCCAGGAGAGTGTTCCCACCTTCCAGGAAGGAAGGCAAAAGAAAGTGTGCCTGATCAAGAGTGACCACTTTATGACCCCACCACCATGCCTGACCCCTGTCTGACATTACTGAGGCCTCAACAGCCTCAGGCTGTGCCAGCCACCTAAGGCCTTGGACAAAATGTTCTCATCAGTCAGCCCGCATGGGCACCAAGGTGAAGTGCCTCAAGGGTGCAGAGAGAGGCATAGAGTCAACCAAGAGGAAGGAGCAGCACTCGGGGGAAGAGGGGTTGGAGATCAAAAGAGTGGTTAAGACCATGCTGGGCTTAGACCAAGGTAGTGCCAGTGTGGGTCCTGGGAGCCCCCAACAGGAAAGGATGGAAGGATGTCCATTGCCCCTCAACCAGTACTCCCAAGAGGTCATTCCTGGGACTGCCTGATTCCTTCCGGGGCTGGGGCAACAGGACTCAGCCGCAGACATCTGGCCTGGTGGATCAGGAGTAGCCAGACAAGGACCAGAAAACAGGAGTCAGGAGGTGGGGGCCGGGGGGGGGGTCCTCAGGGGGTACCATGCTTCTCCAGAGTGAGGTGGTACTTTCTGCTGCCACAGGACCCAGCTCACGAGCAGTGGGGCTGGGAGGAGTGAGAGCTGATATACTGGCCTCACTCCACAGGCCTGCCTGGAGTGTGCCCTTGCAGCCCACACCCTCCCAAAGAACTGTCCCTAGCCTGGGTCAGGAGCCTCCCTATCTCCCCACTCCACCCTAGCCTGAGAATTTTCACTCAAATTAGATGCTAATTCTGGCTCCAGCTGCTGAGTTTGAATGCAAATCTGTCACCTGTACCAATGCTGTGTCCTGCCAGGACTTGGCTTTGAGGCAGAGCCAGAGCCAGGAGTCAAGCAGGGGTTAGGGAGGGGCTGGACTCCAGTTATGTCCAGACTCCCTTCAATCCCCCGGCATGGTGGTGCCACAAGAGTGTGGGCACCTGGAGAAGTCAATGCCTGGTGCTGCCTGCGGTACACAGAGCCATTCCTCCTGTGTGAAGACTGACACTGAACATATTTGATAGTCAGGACTGGGTTGTAGCCTCCATACCCAGAAACCACCATACTGAGGTTTTATGCAGTGCAGGGGTTAGAAGTCAGGAGTTTTACATGTGAGGCAAACACTCTACAAGTGAGCTACAAACCTAGCCCATAAAAGCCTATTGAGTAACCGGTGTGGTGGCACGTGCCTGTAATCCCAGCACTTGGAGGCAAGCGTTCAAGGTCATTCTTGGCTACATAGTGAGTTTGAGGCCAGCCTGGGCTATGTGAAACCCTGTCTCAAAAATTTAAAAACAAATAAACAGCAACAACAAAGAACCAGTAAAAGGTTGTTAATATATTTTTTTAATCTCCACCCGAGGAAACCAGCGTGGCTTTGCTAGGATCTGGTGGTGTGGCTAAAACGGGCCTAGAGCTGACATTGGATACCATGAGGAAGTTAATCTAAGGCTGCTGTATGAGGAATGTTCTGGTTCCCTCTTTCATGGGAGCTGCAATTCACACCTCCATGAGCACACACCGCAGACCTCATTTCCACATTCACTCATCCTGCGGCTCCCACCTAGACTCCTGGTTACCCCAAATGATACAAAACCTGTCTTGGATCCACTTGGAACCATGAAAGTCCCACTTGAAGGTGAAATGCAGTGGGTGGACTCTCAGCTTGACCAGGTGGTGAGGGCTTCACTGAGAGGAGGAGCAAGGAGGCCCAGGGCTATGTGGACATGGAGCCAAAATGATGTGGGGCTTGCTCTGAGCAAGCATGCTGGGGTTTGGGATCTGAGCTCAGGGCTGGTGGTGGGTAGGGCTCAACTTCCTGTCTCTCCAACCAGCTATATGTGTGAACTGACTGTTGGGTCTCTTGTTTACAGATGCTACAGAGGTCCTTTTACTTGGCACCTGAAGGAACAGCCTTCCCCTTTCCTTGCTAGACAGTTAGTGAGTCATCAGCCCTGTCCCTACTTGAGACAACCAGACCTGAGGACAGGCAGAGCACCACCACCACCACCCCGCAGGCCCTCCTAAGCAATAGCAGAAACACATCAAGGGTAGGAGAACCCTGGTGTCTGCTGTTGCTGTCCTCTAAAAGCAGGGCAGGAAGGAGTTTTGGCTTGGCTGAATGCCAGGCACATGTGGTCACATGTCCTCAGGTCCCCATCTGTCCTCAGCTCTAGCTTCATCTGCCAGTTCACTCTTCTCTGCCAGGTTCAGATAGCGCTGGTGCTGGTGGAGTAGAAAAGGCAGTAGAAGTGTCACAGAGTGTCCCATAGCCCTTTAGGCCATTGGTAGTTCCTCTTGAGGCCCCTGAGTCCAGCATTGCTAGGCATAGCCTGGGATTCTGGTGCATTGGCCACATCACCATGTGACTCTAAACAGAGGCAAAATTCCCACTGGGCCAGCAGCTCCTTGCAGTTGGTTGGGGTCTGGCCAAGGACCAGAGCTGGCCTATCCCTTATGTATGGCCTCCAAGGGTCTGTGCTTTGAGTTCACCCACCCTGTCACCCAACAGCAGTTTGCTCAAATACAAGTACTCCTGCCCTCTCCTAGTTGTGTGGGTGATGAAACAGCTTGTCTCCATGGGCACCACTTCCCATGGCCCAAGAGAGGCTGTCCTGCTGTTACCTCATTGTTGTCCATACAGACAAGAAAATGGAGCCCAGGGCTGGAGAGATGGCTCAGCAGTTAAGTGCTTTTTCTGTACAAGCAAGCATGAGGGCCTGAGGGGGCCTGAGACCACCAGAGTGGGAATCTCCAGAACCCACATAAACAGCTGGCTGTGGTCACACCTCAGAGCCCTACAAGCTCTGGAATCAGTAAAGAGATTCTGGTTTCAAAACAAGACCATGCCGGGCGTGGTGGCGCACACCTTTAATCCCAGCACTCGGGAGGTAGAGGTAGGATGATCAATGTGAGTCTGAGGCCAGCCTGGGACTACAGAGTGAATTCCAGGTCAGCCTGGGCTAGAGCGAGACCCTACCTCGAAAAACCAAAATAATAATAATAATAAATAAAAAATAAGACCATGCAGAAGAGTTATGGCGTGGGACACTTGATATTCCCCTCCAGTCACAGTGAGGAAGGTGACCCTCCTCCACAGAGCTTACCCAAGGCCCATCAGCTCTTGAAACTGCTCCTCCAGAACAAAAAGTGACTACTTTCTAGCTGGGCATGGTGGCACACATCTTTATTCGAAGCATACAGCATACCATGCCAGGCGTGGTAGCGCACATCTTTAATCCCAGCACTCGGGAGGCAGAGGTAGGAGGATTGATGTGAGTTTGAGGCCAGCCTTGGACTACAGAGTGAATTCCAGGTCAGCCTGGGCTAGAGTGAGACCCTACCTTGCAAAAAAACAACAAAAAAGTGACCTCTCTAATGGCTGCTCATCGTGAACATTTTTCTCTCAGCCAATAGGGTAGTAGGTCACTCCCAGACTTCTCAGGGACCTCTCCACAGGGGTAGCACCCCCATGTCCTATCAGACTTCACAACCCCAGGAGGCTGGGTAGGAGGGTGAAGAGTCAGGTAGGCAGGAGTATGGCTCTGCAGAGGGGGATGGGCTGAGTCTGGGCCTCTCGGGGGGATTGATTTGCTTCACATTTCCATAGCTGCCTTGGTTCCACCAGCTGAGATTTCTGGTCCCTGATTCCCACTCTGCTAGGCTTCAGGGAGCAGCCTGGTCCATTTCTGGCAAGTGGCCCTCAGGTGCACAGGCCAGCTGAGCCTTTAAACTGTTGGCTTTTTAAACTAAATGGCCGTGATGTTGAGGTCCTTAACATGTCATTTGAAGGGTCCTTGAGTTTGGTCCAGAGGCCTCTCAGGTACATGGAGTGTTCCAGAACACACCAGGCTAGGTGTAGTTGTCATCAAGCTTTACCATCCACATTCCAACACCATCCGAGGGTAACCCTTGTGCAGAGGAAGTCAGAAGTCTCAGCCTGGGACTCAGTTGCCCTTTCTCAGTCCTTAATTGCTCAGGTGTCAAGACCACGGCTCCAACAGACCACAAAGGTGGCTGAGCACCAGATCAGATTCCAAGAACATTCAGGTCAATTCTGACCAACAGCCTCAGTGATTCCTGAGTTCCAAACAGCAAACTCTGTGTGACCAGGAGCCTTGGGAAGTAGGGGAATGGCAGCCTCACGCTGCCTGTGGAGGCTGCCTATGGTCAAAGCATCAGACACAAGGGCCTTGGCCCTTCCTCGTCTCCAAAACCCTGGTCATTTTCTTCATGTCACTGTTTCCTCAGCTGCTCTGAAACCTCTGCTACAGCAACCCTTTTCCTTTCTGTCCCTTGCCACCAGCAGGTCACCAGCAAAGGTCACATTTTAAAATTTGAGCTAGAGTCTCACTCCAGCCCCAGGCTCACCTGGAATTCACTCTGTAGTCCCAGGCTGGCTTCCAACTCACAGTGATTCTCCTACCTCTGTCTCCAGAGTGCTGGGATCAAAGGTGTACACCTTCTCACCCAGCTGGAATTTTAAAATATATTTAACTTTCTCTTGCTATTGTAAACAAACTCCAGACGCATGTGACACTTTGTGTATCTGCCTTCAAGTGAGTACTGGGAAATTGAACCCAGGCTACCAGGCTTTGCAAGCAAGTGCCTTTAACCACTGAGCAATCTCCACAGCTCTTGTTTTTATTTTTAAACTTTACTCTTATTTTCTTATTTTTGAGACAGGACCTTGCTCTACAGCCCAGACTGGCCTGAAACTCACAATCCTCAACCTCCTGAGTGTTGGTATTATGGATATTCATCACCACACATGGTTTTGTTTTTATTTTTCAACATTGTGGTAGTTTGATTCAGGTGTCCCCCGTAAACTTATGTGTTCTGAACACTAGATCCCCAGCTGATGACAATACTGGAATTGGAACCTTGTTGGAGCTGTGTTGTTGGGGGCTGGCTTATGGGTGTTAGAACCAGCTTCCCCTTGTCACTGTTTGGCACACTCTCCTGCTGCTGTTGGCCCCGAGGTGGTGTCCATCCTCTGCTCATGCCATTGTTTTCCCTGCCATCATGGAGCGCCCCTTCCATGTAAGTCAAAATAAACCCATTCCTTCCATAGCTGCTTTCGGTCAGGTTCTTTGTGTCAGCAACGAGAAAGCTGACTGTAACAAACATACTAATTTAATTTTGGCCTGTATCTGATAATTCCAATATCTGAGGTCCTTTTTTAAAAAAATTTTTTGGGGGGGTTTCGAGGTAGGGTTTTGCTCTAGTCCAGGCTGACCTGGAATTCACTCTGTAGTCTCAGGGTGGCTTTGAACTCATGGTGATCCTCCTACCTCTGCCTCCCGAGTGCTGGGATTAAAGGCGTGCGCCACCATGCCCGGCTTCTGAGGTCCTTTAAAAAGTCTCTGGAGTCTGTTTTCCTACCGGTTCTTGTTTGTGAATTCTTATGACTTTGTGTGATTGGTTACCCTTGACTGTCTTCCAGTCATTGCACTTGAACATTTTGTAAGAATAATTTGCACTGTCCTGGTTTGTTTTTCTGTTGCCTGGCTCTTGGCACACTTACTAGCCAAGGACCACCCGACTTGGAAATTCTTGTCTGAAACTGGAGCTAAAAGGTCTCATGAGTTTACTTTAGCCTCATTCTCCCTTTGGGGTGGAATCTTGGGCTCCTGACTGATTCCCATAAATACCCAACTGGGGCCCTGAGCTTTGATTTCAGTTCCCAGCTCTCAAGGCCATTGGAATAAAGTTCATACCTTCTGACTCACCAGGGCTACAGTGTTCATTCACTCTTCTGAGCCATGTTTTCCCATCTGCTTTGGCCTGATAAGCTGGTGTTATATGCTTTTAACATTTTGACTGTTTTCAGTGAGTGGGCTGTTCTGAAAACCTCCCTCCCCCGGTGTCAGGGTGATGCTGCAGCTTCCTTCTTGGGGGTATTTTCTCCCTTTTGCTCTTCAGACTCCTCTGTGAAGCCATCATTTGCTTAATGACCAAATGCTGGGATATTGCGCAGCACAGCAGACCCTCAACTGTGTGACCTCAGTTCCTGCCACCAGTAATAGATATCCTATGTACCTCCTGCCAACACTCTCCACGTGGAACTCCCGCCCTTGTCCTCTCAAAACCTCTAAGAAGTCTGAGCTGAGACCTCCCAGCTGCCAGGCAAGGGCATTCTGGGTTCTCCTCAGGTTGTACATATTGGGGTGACCAGGACTCTATCCACAGCTCTCGTCCCTTACTGTGGCACTGACATCCTTTATCCCACTGATTCCCAGGACACCTGAGTGGAGTGAAAACTCTAAAGGCATGTGACCAACAAGCCAATAGGCTGACCTGAAGAGGCTTCAGGGCTGACTGCTAACTTGGAACCCTGGAAGTCTCTGGGGACCTTAGGAGAAAGCGGTGGAATAGGGCAGATCTTGATGAACAACTAAGCAGAAAGTAAGTGGACAGTCTGAGCTCAGACTGTGTCTACATGGATGTAGGTTTTCAGACTTCAGGTTCTATGTTTTTTGCTCATCTTTTCATGAGAATCCAGAAGATGCTATGTATAGATGATGTCACAACTATTACGGTGGCCTGGGGAGGTCACAGGAGCTTGGAGTCTTAGGAAGAGAGAGTGACCACATCAAGGCTGAGGAAGGGGCTGGAGAGGTGGCTCAGCTATTAAGGTACTTACACACAAAATCTAATGATTGGGGCTCTATTCCCCAGTGCCCAAGTAAAGTCAGATGCACAAAGTGGCACATGCATCTAGAGTTCTTCTGCAGCAGCTGGAGGCCGTGGCACACTCGTTCTCTCTGTCTCTCTTCTCTTTTCCTCTCTGCTTATAAATAAATAAAAAAATTTTAAGGCTGAGGAAGGCTGCAGCAGTAGCAGCAGAGCTTGCGGTATTCTATTGGCACTGGCTGGATGCTTGGGCTGGTTCAGGACTTGCTCAGGAGAGCGAGTAGGGCTCTTAGCTCTGACAAGTTCAAGACCTCTCATGATGTGCAGGCTCTCGGATGGCTCAGATTGGCTGTAACCTCCAAGGCTGTAACAAGCTGACCTTCTTGGCTTGAACCATTGTGCCCTGAGTTTTCCATAACCCAGGGGTCCATGAGCCCTTGGATGTGGGTAGGGGGAATCAAAAGGGTAGAAAGGGGGGTGGAGAGATGGCTTGGCAGTTAAGGCACTTACCTTCAAAACCTAACAACCTGGGTTCAATTCCCTAGGGCTCATGTAAAGCCAGATGAACTGAATGGTACATGCATCTGGAATTGGTGTGTGGCAGGTAGAGGCCCTGATGCACCAATTCACTGTCTCCTCTCTCTCTTTCCTTGCAAATAATAAATTTAAAAAAAATTTAAAGGGTGGAAAGGCCAGGTGTGGTGGCACATGCCTTTAATCCCAGTACTCTGGAGGCAGAGGTAGGATCACCTTGAGTCCGAGGCCATCCTGAGACTACATAGTGAATTCCAGGTCAGCCTGGGCTAGAGTGAGACTTTACCTCAAAAAAAAAAAAAAACTGGGCTGGAGAGATGGCTCAGTAGTTAAGGCACTTGCCTGGAAAGCCTAACAACCTGGGTTAGAATCTCCAGTACTCACATAAAAGCCATGTGTCTGAAGTTTGTTTACAGTGGCTGGAGACTCTGGTGTACCCATTCTCTGTCTCTCTTCTCTCTCTCCCTCTACTTGTCAATAAATATTAAAAAACAAACAAACAAAAAAGGATGGAAAGGCAGATCAAATGATGAATGAAGGCAGGTTCTCAGCTCTGTGCAGCATCTGTGGTAGGGTCACCTCCCAGCTGGGCTCATTTGGCAAGTGTCCACCCTCAGGAGGGAGCAGCATGTTGGAAAAGGCCGGCCCCATAGCTCTAAGGCAGGTTTTTTAAAAAAAATATTTTATTTATTCATTTGCAAGCAGAGAGATACAGAAGGAGGGAGGGAGAGAGAAAGAGAGAGAGAGAGAGTGCACCAGGGCCACCACCTTGTGGGTCTGGCTTATGTGGATCCTGGGGAATTGAACCTGGGGCCTTAGACACTGGAGGCAAGTGCCTTAACCGCTGAGCCATCTCTCCAGCCCTAAGGCAGGTTTTTTTTTTTTTTTTTTTTTTTTCCGAGGTAGGGTCTCCCTCTAGTCCAGGCTGACCTGGAATTCACTCTGTAGTCTCAGGGTGGCCTCAAACTCATGGCGATCCTCCTACCTCTGCCTCCCGAGTGCTGGGATTAAAGGCGTGCGCCACCACGCCTGGCTCCTAAGGCAGGTTTTTGTCTACAACAGCTCCAGGGTACCTTGGCCACTGCATTATCACCCCATGGACCTCCCTGGTCAGGGTGGGGCAGCTCAGAGCAGAATGGGGGAGACCTGGGGCCTAAAGAGGAGACACTGTGCACCTTGTTTTGTTTCGTTTTTCCCACCTTGTTTTTGGGCAGAGCCTCCAAATGGTTTGAACCCCACATGCTAGGGTGGGACTCTGCTGGCCCCTGGAGCACACAGAGCAGTACTGTGAGCTGAGTTTTTCTTCAAGATTTTATAAGAGGAAGTGTTTTGTGTTCCAGGGTAGTCCATAGAGAATCTCCCAGGAGTGAGGGGATACCAGCCCTTTCCCAGATCAGTAGGAGGGCTCACAGGGTCCTCCTCACAAATGGTAAAGAGGCTGAAGTGACAGAGTTGGACCGGCCTGGGTCAGGCCTTCTGGTGATGGGTACTGGCCCCAGGGTGAGCAGTGGAGATGAGCTCTCATAGGACCAATCAGGCAATCCCCAGCATGCATTTGCACCTGCCCCAGGTATTGGTGTACAAGTTAGAGGAGCCTGTGGGAAGGTTCCTGCCATGTGGAGAAGCCAGAAACGGATGAGCTGGCAGCAGTCCCTAAGCATATGACAGAGTCAGGGAGCCTTGGAACCTGCCCTGTCCTGAAAAATCTTAGCCCTGAATGAAGGCTCCAGGGCCTTCCTTCCTCCTCCCAGGCTGTCCCAGAGGGAAAGTAAGCCCCTGGCAGCACGTGAGACCCCTCACCAGCCTGTTCTGGTGCTGGCTACAGCTGGCAGCCATGCAGGAAGTAGCCTGGCTGCCAACACAATGGCCCTTTGTCCTGTCTGCCCCACCCAGGGAGGCCTCAGCCTGGCCAGGACTTGGGGGCTGGGAAGCTAGGGGACTGGGGGCTGGATCCTGAGTCCCCTCAGGTCAGCTCTGTCACCAGCTACCAATGTGGGGGGCTTCTGTCACACCACCCAGGCCAGACCTTCCTGAGAAGAGACGCCTCAGAGAACAGTCAGACCTCACTAGCCCGAGAGTGTACCCACCTTTCCCCACCCACAATCCTTCTCCTGCTGCCATAGCAACACTGCCCTGCCCAGCAGGTGGGCCAGGCAGAACCATTGTCTGGTTTCACAGAGATTCTGACACCTAGTGCAGCTGCTATCCACCTGCTGGCATGAGATTGGCCTGGTGCACTGTGTGAAGTGGGCCAGCTGACCAGCAAGGCCATAATGTCTCTGCCCATTGCACCCCACATCCACTCATTTCCTTGACAGGCGAGGAATTAAGGAAGTGGGGTTCTCCTGAGGCTTGAGGCTTGCCCAGAAAGATCTGTGATAGGCAAAGATCCCAGACCTCCCTCCCTGTGCCTTTGTATATGACAGGTGCTAACCCTCGTGGCAGCCCAGACCACCTGCCTATCTGGGGGTTCAGAGCTGGCCATTAGCAGGGGCATCTTTAGGGTTCATGGGCTCAAGATGAGGACTTGGCCTATTGTTAGATGGAAGGGTAGTGCTAGCCTGAGGCTTGCTGGACTGGACTATGACACTAGATCTGGACTTTGATGACCACCATACCCAGGCTACATCTCTCCAAGAGGGAAGCAAAGGTGGTGAGAACGTCCCAAAAGAGATGATTATTTTGTTCAAAAACAAGTGACTTGCTTTCTCTGGACCAGCTGACTAGCACAGACACCGTAAGCTCTGGTCATTTTACTCTACTCAGAAATCAGGCAGGATAGGGCTGGGGATATGGCTCAGCGGTTAAGGCACTTGCCTCCAGTGCCTAAGGCCCTGGGTTCAATTCCCCAGGACCCACATAAGCCAGACCCACAAGGTGGTGGCCCTGGTATGCGCTCTCTCTCTCTCTCTCTCTCTCTCTCTCTCTCTCTCTGTATCTCTCTGCTTGAAAATGAATAAATAAAATATTTAAAGTAGGTTTTAAAAAATTGTTAAAAAAAAAAAAATCAGGCAGGATAATCCCAGCACTTGGGATCGCTGTAAATTCAAGGCCAGCCTGGAGCTACAGAGTGAGTTCCAGGTCAGCCTGGGATATAGTGAGACCCTATCTGGAAGAAAAATCAGGCAGGATAGAGAAACACTGGTACGTGGATGGTCACTGCAGCACCAGGAAGCTGGTGGTCAGCCAGTCCAGTCTTTAAGATTGGCCAAGAATGATAGTCAAAGTTAATTTTATTTCCTGGAAACATTCACACACTGAGTCACTGGCCATGTGGAGGGCCTAGGTTAGGATGGACCAGAGCTCAGCTTTTTCCAGATCATTCCCCTCGCGGACCATGAAAGCATTGCCCTGAGCTGGAGGAACATGACAGCACTCTGAAGGGCTTCCATGCTGAGATTTCTCCAACTGCTCTAGCAGCTTCCTAGACCAGCCGGAAAACTGGGTCTCTTCACTTTGGGGCCAGGAAGACAGACTCCTATCCAGAGATTTCTGGATCTGTATGGAATGTACTGGCTCTTGGCAGTGGGATGTGTGGGAACTGTGAGAATGAGGTGTTCTACTGTAGCTGAAAGGAAGAGACTCAAGCTCAGAGCTTGGAAGAATTCCTTCTCCTTTGTGCCGGGACTGTTAGCAGCTCCCTCTGCCATTCCAGAGAAACATGGAAGGATACACTGGCTCCTCTGCATCGTGGCTCAGGAGTCACCGCTGCTTGTCTGTCTGCTGCTAGCACATGGCTCCTGCTGACCATGGGAGTACTGCTCTCCCAGAATCTTCTCATAGAGAGGTCTAGATGCCCCGTGCATGTGAGTGGGGACCAAATGATCCTCTCAGACCATCCCACTCAGGCCAGACCTATCAGTCTCCCTGTAGAATCAGTGTGTCCATGTGACACTCAGGGTGCTCACCTCATCTTGTACCAACTTGAGACGGAGTTGGGTTGCTGTGTTTTCTCCAGGTACTGGGCAATAATGAGCTGCACAAACTCTGGCTAGAGTAGCTGAACAGAGCTCAGAGCCTTCAGAGTCAGGCCTATTTTGAGGTGGGGCTCAGAGCTGTACCCCATGGACATAGGAGGGGTTTTTGGGGTCCAGGTCAACATTTATACTCCTTCATTAAAGCATTCATATTGCTTTATTGAAGCTAGACAGTGTTGCACCCACTATATCAGTGTGCAGACAAAGGGATAGATGGAAGGGATTGTATATCACAGATGGACAGAACAGGTAGACAGACTTTCAATGGGCCACAGTGTTCTTGTCAGAAGTCCCTGGGGAACAGTATCTTCTACCTTTGCAGGGAGTGTAGCTACCCTCAAGCTCATCCAGCCCAGAAGAAACCAAATCAACCCAGAAAGTGCTTGAAGACCCTGCTATCCCTGTCAGAGCACAAAGCTAGTCCCTGCACACATTATGTACATCAGCTATGCCCTCCCACCACACAATCCTGGGGCCTCTCAAGCTCCCAAATGTAGTCGCTACCCCCTCCACTCCTCAGAACTTCTATAGCCTATACTGTGTCCTTCTGGCTTCTTCACAGACTCGTCTTTCCAAGTGTCCTTCCCTGTACAATCTTCTATGGTCATCAGGACTGATGAACATCCCCCCACTATGTCCTGTTCCTATCTCAGAACCATCACCCAGATGTCTTCGTCATATATCTCATCTTGGGGCTCACACGTTTCATCTCTTCCTTGGCCTCAGCTCTTTGCTCAGACAGTTACAGACATCAAAAGTAAGTTGTATAGTTACAGATCTGATGGAACCAAGCTCCTGAGAGGTCCCCCACCATATATATCCCTGGGCTCAGTGGATGGTGGGTGCCTTTCTCATCCAGTGGGTCTTTGTGTCTGTCTATATAATCCAGCTTACCAGGCCGTCTCTCAGATGGTGAGAGTTCTACCAGGCAAGGATGGTTAGCCTGAACCTGGAAGCCAACATTCCCTAGGTTTGGTATCAAAGAGCAGTGCTTCATTCTGGCTGGGGTATTCTGACTCTATCTTTGCCTTCCAAACACAGATATCCTGAGTGGGTACCATGGTGGGTGAGGGGCCTAACAATCTTGAAAAAGGGCCTACCCTCCACAGCCTGGAGAATTGGGGATCCAGTAGGTCAGAGGTCACTCATGGCCCTCGTCCAGTTTTCAGATGCCCTGCCCTGTGGACTAAGGCACAGAACAGCTTCTCTGGATTGAGAAAGAAATCTGTGCCAGGCCATGGCACTGCCACCTCTAGCCCAGCCCTCTTGTGGGAGCAGGCTGAGCCCAATTGAGAAGTGAACCAGGGTGTCTGGGCCAGTCAGTAGACTGGGTACTTTCAGTGAATAGAAACTAGTCTGAAAAACCAAAGGACTGTACCCTGGTTCTAGCCTTGGTCCTGGCAACTGCTGCCTGGGCCAGCTCATCACCCTCTGGTCACATAGTCCCTGGAGGACAGTTTGCACCTAAAGACCAGGCCTTGGACAGAACCAATCAGATCTTACAAAGCTCCCTTCACTTATGGGTACAGAGGGAGCCCAAGCACCAGGGCTCAGGGGACAGACCCTTCATAATGAGGAGTTTTCAGCAGAGCTGCTGGGTTCGTTATGGAAAATAGTTGAGCCTCCTGGGATCTCTGCTAGTTCAGCTAATTGCTGGGGTCGTTTGTCGTTTCATTATGGGCACTTCCTCTGGGAGTCCAAGAAACAAACATGTCTGGTAGAGTCATGGGAAGTCTCAGAAAGGGACCAGTGGTCTCACACTTACTCTTCACCGAGGCTCTGCCCTCCCAGCCCCAGGCCTAGAGACCTCTGACCCTTCTAAGGCCCAACAAAAAAACCTTATACTGCTTTTCCAGGGGTTCCGTCATGAATGTCAGACCCAAATAATGAGGGTGTTCGTACACTCATTTGAAGAGGGCTACCATAGCCTCTTCACCAAGGTAATTCCACTTCACGGGGACCCCAGAGACACCCATGCCCCCAGTATGTGAGTCTGTGTGTTTCTGGGCCCACCTACTTGCCAGGAGGGCCTGGAGGCCTGCAGCCCCTCTCCCAGCATTCTCATCACAGTGTGGACAGGGGGCTGAGAGGTCAGGAGTCAGGTCTAGCACCTGGGACAGTGCATGACCCCACTGTGCACCCTTCTGAGGCAGCCTCGGGAGCCACCAGCAGTGCCCTTGGGCCTGGAAGGGAGTTGAAGCCTGTGTTACTCCCTGTGGTTTGGACACGGGTGATCTGGCGCCCATGCACAATGCCAGCCAGGCCCCACAGAGGCCTCCCCACCCAGGTTTTTGTTCAACCTGGGCTTGGCGGGCAATGCAGGGGCAGGAATGTGCAGGGCCTACCTCCTCCTTTGGCTTTCGTCACCAGAGCTACCTCCCTCTCCACCTATGAGAGCCCGAGGGACACACCTGTTGGGGGCCAGGAGCAGCCATTGGCTGGCTGGAAGCAGACACCTGCATGGGGCGGGGTGAGGAGCTACATGTAAGGCGAGCCCAGGCCACTCCGTCCTTCCCCTTCCTGGCCGCAGGCCTTGTCTCTCCTGACCATTGTCCTCCGAGCTGTCCACCTGTGCACCCTAGCTTTTCTTTGTGTCCGAGTCTACCTGAAGGAGACACAGTCACTCCTTCCTGTACCTCTCGAGCTACGACACCTGAGGCTGGATCTTGACTGGGAACTGCTCGGGCTGAAGCCAGAGCTGGGGATCCGGCTTTGTCCACCAAGGCTGACAGGTATATGGGGGTGACAGATGCCCAAGCCTCTCGACGTCCTTTCAGAAGCTTGGTTCACACCCCACCTGGTGGGTCCTAGGCGCAGGGACAGTGCAGCCGCAGGGCTGGGGTGGAGCAGCTTGCTCCTCGGTTGCAGAGGATCCTGTCAGGAACCTGTTGGGGCAGGTAGTGGCGGCAGGAGGGAGGCCAGGCAGGCCCGAGGACGCCAGTGTGCAGGGAGAGGCCACTCACAGCTCAGCCTGTGCCAGACAGGCTGGGGGTGTTGGTGGGTGCAGAGTGGGACAGTTCTTCCTTTCTGAGGGAGAAGGTGGCTCCTTAGACTGTGCCACCGTGCCATGGCCGGGATTCAGTGTGGAGCCATCTTGGGCTGGGCTTGACCGCCTCCCAGGGTCCACTAGCCAGGTGGGTTCAGGCCCCCGGAGAGCAGAGGACAGATTCCTGCCATTCCTGGAAATAGAACAACCTTCTGGAAAGTTCTTTCTCAAAGCAGCCATTGCTGTTCCTAAGCTGCTTTTCCACCACGGAAGGCTACAACCTCAGAGGTGGGTGCGGAGAAGGGTGCGGCTGGCTGGCGGCGGGAGTGAGGACCTCACCTCTGTTGGTGGGTTTCTGCAGTTTGTGCTGGGAAGGGGTTGGTTTCTCCAGTAGCCATGGCCTAGAGTGCCTGTGGTCAGAGGTCAGATGAGGCCTGCAGGCCAGTGACAGCATGAGGTCGGAGCTGCTCAGGTCTAGACTTGGGTTTTTTCTCACCTGCCCATTTCTGGGTTGCCAACAAAGCCAGGGCCACATTGGAGGAGGTAGAGGAGAATGTTTCCTGGCCCTCAAACCAATACTCAGGGTCAAGGCCAGAATCTATTTTAAAGATTAAAAAATTGTTTTATTGACAGCTTCTATAATATTATTATTTTTTAACATAAAGGCTAAACAGCTCAGCAGCCCTGGTAGCTGCATCAATGCCTGGATTTGATCATGTTTAGCCATGGTAGCCAGGCATGCCCAGCCCCGAGCTTGTACCCAGATGGTCGACTCTCTTAGTGTAAATCAGGAGCTGATGTCTATGCATAATGCGAAGTGCGTTTTCATTGTTCTTGAACAAAACTTGTAGGGTGTTTGAATCAATCCATGGTGAAACATTTTAGGTTGGTCATCTGGAAATAGAGTTGAGGGGGTTGGCTTTTTGTTGTTTGTTTTGTTTTTTAGCAACCCAGAGAAAATGTTGGATGACTGGCATCTTGGTGAATTAAGCAAAATGGTTTGCATTTATGAAAGTGTAACTCAGACCTCAAATATGGAGGCAGTCCACCATTGTTAGACATCTTGGTAATTTGCAAGTATCTTATTTGCAAAACTCAGTTTGTCAGGATGTTCTCAGTGTGCTTAGGCTCAGGTGAAACAGCCCAAGGAGGTTCCCCCCCCCCAGGAGCCTTGCCCTCCTCCCCTCCTCCTGGGTTCAGTGGGCGTGGAGTGTGCACTGCCAGGCCCCAGAAGGGCTGAGGGATGATGCCCGCCGTCACCGCTGCCGCGTAGGCGAAATGGCGGCTTTGCCTCAAAGACACGTAGCCCCAATGGACGCTAAGAAATAGCCTCTGTGCAGACAAGCCAAGCCTTCCCTGCCCCCGCCCCCCACAGCCCTGGCGGCTAGGTTTGGCTGATCCGCCTCAGGAGAGGTTGGATTTCAGAGCTTTGTTCTCTGTGGCCTCACCATTGATTAAGGCCCGTTGGGCAGGTTAACCAGCAACTCACTTTTTCACACTGGGATTGCATTCCTCTGCCAGATGCCCCCAGCTCAAGCCTTGCAGGTGGGGCCCCAAGGTACCCTGGGTGGGGGTGGAGTGTTTGCTCTGCATAGGAGCTTGGGGGCCCCTGAGCATCTTGAGCGGTTCCTCAGTTTTCCCAAGGTGAGTCTAGAGGAAGCTGATCATTAACTAGCCTCATTTGCCAGCCACAGATGACCAGGTGGGCACCACACAGGACTCCAAATGGAGTCTATTTTCATGTTTCATTTCTTCAGTCTTTTTTTTTTAGCAGAGAGAGAGAGAGAGAGAGAGAGAGAGAGAGAACCAGGGCCACCTTGTGGGCCTGGCTTATGTGGGTCCTGGGGAATTGAACCAGGAGCCTTAGGCACTGGAGGCAGGTGCCTTACCCGCTGAGCCATCTCTCCAGCCCTAATGTTTCATTTCTTGACCTGTCGCTCTGCCATATTTGTGGCTGTCTCTCTTCTCTGTGCTGGGTGAAGCAGGGCTCCCCCCCCCTTGCCAATTTTCAGCTGTGCTTTGGAGAGGCACCCACTCCCTACCCTTGGTTCTGGAGCTGAGCTGGCCTTTCTTTACGCTTCGCTGTAGGACTTGCAGGCTCTGAGCTTGGGAGACTGTCCTACACACCTTTCGCCTCAAGACATAGGCACCTGTTCCCACACCTCTCAGCCTGCTAGGCAAGTACATGATGTCAATGCACAGAGAGTGGCCTGTCCCTCTGGCTTGTGACCAGACTAGCTTTGGGCCCTGCAGGGTCCCCTGGCCATCTGTGTTCCCTAAAAAGTGTGCTTCCCTGAATGACCACAAGGTCATTGGGGACAACAGATTCCAGCTTCTGAGGCCATACAAGGGAAACCAGCCTCTCTTCCTTGTGTACTAGGGAATGTGTTCAACCCAACCAGGAGGGATAAAGGCAGAACACCTGCCTTCCCCCTCACCCAGCCCCCACTGCCTTCCCCCTGTGGCCTGGCAGCCAGGAGAGCAGCTGAAATTTCACTCAGTTCTGAAAGGGAAGTCTTAGTTTCCCAAAGCTCAGAAAGGAAAAAAAAATCCTTCTTAATGCACTGATTTTATGGGTCCAGTGGGAAAGAGCTGAGAAAGGACAGGAACAGGGAACACATCCAAGAGGTATGAGTGGGCACAGATGGGAACAGTACACAGTGGGACAGACATCCAAACAGGACAGTCTGCTGAGGGGCTCAGGCGCATGCAGAACCCTCCACCCTCATCCAACTGGCCTGTGCTGGGGTCAAGGCCTCAGAAATTTTGGCTGTGGGGAGGGCATGGCTGAAGAACTAGGTGGACCAGGCATTTTCCAGGGGCTAGAAATCCTTTGTTGTGATTGGCCTCAGAGAAACTGACACAAAGCCTGAGCCTCCTACATAACCTCTCTGGGTAGAAGGTCCCCAAATCTCGAGGATCTGTTCTGGCCATCTCTCCAGGCGGAGGCAACACTTGTGTATTCCAGTGAAGGAACAGGAGGGGTACAGGCTGGTACTCCCTCAGTTCCGAGGGCAGGTGCTCCTGTCTGCTGGCTCCATATTGAGGCCACAGGGTAGTCCCTGAGCAGTGAGGGAGCTGAAGAGTACCCTCATTCCAAACACCCCTCTGCAGATATGGCTTGTCCTTGTAGGCGCCTGGGAGTGGACATTATACACACTATTAAGGGCTGTCGTTCCCATGTGTTCTGGACTCATACCCTAGACGAGCAGGCAACAAATCTCCAACACTTGGTTTCTTGGTTTCTCATTCTGGTAAGAAAATGGCCATTGGGCAGTATCCTGGAGACAGAGCTACAATCCCATCAACCTCAGATACATGCGTGCGCCCACACACACACACACACACACACACACACACACACTGCGAACCTAACAGGGCTGGGTCTGATGTCCAGGTCCTTCTGTGGTGACTCCATCTGGAGAGAGAGTCCAGCTGTGTCTTGGCCCTGACCTGGCCCTTGGTCACTTGGTATGCTCCACAGTACCCTGCCCTTCACCCTTAGGGCTGCCAGCCCTGAGAAGGACACCTTGGACATCCAGAGTCGCCTGTGTCCCAAGCTAGCTGCACTACAGGAAGGGCCTGGATAGGAAAGAGGAGCTCTTCTGTGCTGACCCAAACAGAAAAGCAGGCCAAGGCTCCAGGGCCCACAGGAACCCCACTGCAGCCCCTACTAAGTGTCCAAAGAAAACATGGCTCTGCCTCAGGCTATTGGGCAGTCTGCATCCAATTCTCCTTGACCCCGAGCCAGGCGGTCCCCATACCCAACTTGGGCGGCCGTGGCCATCTTACTGGGCAGCATTGGATGGTGTCTGATCTCTAATACTGCCTGGTAATGATGACGGCGGAGCCCTGCATGCAGCAATGGGGCCGCCTCCCTTTCTCAGCCCCAGGGCCTCCCATCCCTTAGCTTACCCACCCCATTCCTGCCCTGACTGTTTGGCAGAATGGGAGCTATAGGAGCAGCCACCCTCCTCCTCTGAGATTGGGTGCCTCTGAGAGCCCCTCTCAGTCCCCCTAGAATGAAGGGCTTCCTTGTCCTAGGAATGCCCGCCACCCCCAACCCAGGCACTGCTCTGGGAATTAGGACACTGGGGTATCTGGGCCCTGCCCACAGCACCCGGGCAGGTGCTACCACCACACCTGGCAGGTGTGGGCTAAGTGGAACTACAACAAAGGACTCTGGAGGGCAAAGGGCCAGCCTGGGCTCAGAAGGCCTCATGCCAGAAGCTGCCTCACCCAGACCTGGGAGCTGTGTGCTCACCTTGGGTGGGGCCCCCTCAGGCCGGGGACTCCTTCCCTTCCTGCATCCAGAGTGGACACGAGTGAGCGCAGACCAGTAGCACCACCAACCTTGGTCCTGGGCCAGTGTCTCAAGGTTCCCTCGCTCTGGACAAAGAGCAGAAGTATGGCTCAGGGTCTTGAGGACCCTCAAATTCTCTCTTTCTCTCTCTGTCTCTCTGCTGGCTTCATCCAGTGCAGGCAGACCCCCTGGCCACTCACAGCACCAGGTCTTCAGGGCCTCCCATGAGTCTGCATATCCTACCCTGCACCCTCACACCAAGGTGCACCTGGGTCTCTGTGGGCATCTTACCGGACAGTGCTGGATTTCTTGATTTGACTCTAACACTGTCTGGTAACGATGTTCAAAGGTGACCCACTGTTCGCCGGAGACAGGCTGAGGATGTGCTGTCCAAGCTCCTGGGTTCCGGATAGGCCAAGGCTGCGGATGTGCCTATTGGCAGGTGCCCCCTCAGCTCTGCAGCTGGCCTGTGCTTGGGATGAGAACCCCTGTACATTACTCCAAGCTGGGGCAAGGGCTGGTTTTGCCATGCCAGGGACCCTGGAACAGAGGCAACCTGCCCCCACGCCCACAGTACCCACTGTCTACCTTACCTGTCTCCCCTGCCGACTGAATTTTGGTACGGTGGTTTCTGGAGAAACCATCAGAGCCAATACATTGGACGGGGGGAGGAAGCCTGGTGGGCAGTGGACTCTCACCACCCAGCACTGTTTAGCATCAGGACTTACCCTTAGGGGATCCATGAGATCAGGGAAGCAAGGGTGGGTACAGGTGTCTAAGCTCCACACAGGACACTACAAATGTCCCCTACTGTTTCCTGATTAAGGAAAAGGAGTCTTCATTCCCTCAGAATGGCTGTTGTGAACAGGAACTTTGCCCAAAACCACAACCCAGGATGGTCTATTGTTTTATCTTTTTGATCAGAAGCCAGGGAACAGGGCCTGGGAACCCACCCAGCATGGGCCCCCATGGCCTTTCCCTGGGGAAGGCATAGCGGTAGGGGTCTGTCCCTGGCCTCACCATTACTCATTAACCTGATTGGGAGCCATTCAAAAAACCAGCAAAGTGCTGTGATGAGCGTTTGCCTAATAAGAGTGAGGAAGAAGCAGGTGGCTCTTCGGCTGTATCTGTGGATTCCCATGCCTGGGCCTGGGCACTAGGATAGGGCATGGTGGGAAAGTCCTTAGCCCTAGGTCCTACAAGGACCCGGTCAACTCCAGGGATGACCCTTAAGCCAGTTCTGAAGATGTAGAGGGCAGGACAAGAGGAAGCCATCACCACCTTCCCTCCACAGGTTATCAGGAATCTCTGTCCTGGATGGGGAGCCCCTGCACCACTGCCTGCTGATGGGGGTCTTACCAGACACAGTTAGATCTGGATGCCTCTGTCTAATACTGTCTGGTAATGCCGTCCATCCACGGCCTCATCACCACTGAAGAAGACACCCTCACAGCCCCATTGGTCCGTCTGGTACAAATGCCTAGGGCTGGAGCCTTCATATCCCCCCACCCAGAATAGGCCACACTGTCCAAGCCCACAGGGACCTTCCTGCCCCAGGACCTGGCTGTTTCCCTCTGGTCCCATGGTAGTTTTCTGTCATAGCCACAGCAGATGTTGGTATAACAAAGATGGGAGACCTCAAGGCCTTTGCATCTGCCCTTCTAAGGAGCAGTTACTGAGGTTTTCATAGTGCTGCCTGGCCCCACAGCCTGGTGGACTTCACACCAAGGGTCCTTCAGCTGCTGCCTGTAGATGCTGCAGCCTCCATACTATTGGCACTGGCATGGAGCCAGAGAGTACCCAGAGCCTTGGCCAGAACTTTGATCCTCTGATCACGGGAGCAAGGAAAATTGGACAGAATCTGGCCTGACCAGCGAGCCCAAACCCAGGGCAGAGAAGAGGACCCAGGAGTGGCAGGGGCCACGGTCCAGCCTCTTGGCCATCTGAGAGCACCAGGACTCAGACACCCCCAAAAGGTGGCAGAGGCAGACCTTGGAGTGGGGTGAGAGTATATCTCCCTCTATATGCCTCAGCTCCTAGGCCTCACAGGCCCATGTTTGGTCAAGGGCACTTCCCAGATATCAGGACAGGTGACAGTGACCCAGAAAAGGAAGATACTTGCGAAGGCTTCTTAGCCCCTGTACTGTCAGCTTGCCTCTGAGCCTCATCTTTAAAGACCTCCAGGTCTACCCCACTGAGGCTCAGGGTGCTGTCCCCCAAAACGAGGCTCTGGATACTGAACCTGAGAATTTGCAAAGGGTCCTTTGCAAAGCTGCCAGACAACTCTAAAATGATTCCAAACTCTTACGTTATTTGCTGTGCGAGTGACATGTGTTCTACTGTAATAAGAACTTGGAATAACCCCCCTCCATTGGGAATGTGATATCCCAATTCTCAGACCCCATATATAAGCCATTCACCTAAGCATACAAGCCCAAGGTTGGCCACAAAAGACTGGGCCAGCCAGGGCCAAACCCCATCTTATCTACTGCCCTCTGGCATTGAGGGACCCAACATGCCCTTCCAGGCTTCCTGCTAGACCAATTTCTCCAGAGAACCACTTATATGGAGGTTGAACTTATCTCCACAGAGGCTTGCTCTGCCCCCAAGTGAGTAACTGAACTCTGCTTGAGGCTCTCTTTCTGTGGCTGAGGCAGTTGTCAACCCAGTGTGCTCCTTGTGAGGGATGTTTTCCTCTTTTAGCAATGTAAAGAGAGACAATATGACAATAAATTGTAAAATTCATGAAATCATACTTTGAGCACTTCCTTATTTTCACCACATGAAACACTGACAAGCAGCTTTGCAAAGGACCTGGCTGATGACATGAGGAAAGTTTGAAGACTTATGCTCCCACCAAAGAAGAAAGGCATGAATCCCACTGTCCCCAGCCACCGCATGGTCATTGCATAAGCATGCACAAGGATACAAGTGGGTTCTTTGTAATGTGTAACCCAGAACACACCAAAGATTATAATGACCCCTAAGGGCTCCCTCTCCCGGTCCAGAGTCAGCACTTGAGTGAGGGTTGGACATGTCCTTTCTACCACAAAGTCAGGGCCCCCCCCCTTGGGCAGAAATAGGCATGGCCAGGGCCTAGGCTAAAGGCCATGAACCCGGAGCTTAAAGTGAATGTCTGTCCCAGCCCACCTGAAGCCCTACCCTGCTTAGCAGACCTATGGCTACTAAGATAAAGATGTCCCTGGGCCCAAGTCTAGCACAGTTAGGCGGGGGGTGGGGGGGTGGGCAGGGTTAATGACAGGAAGAAGTACCCCTAAACACAAAGGGTAAAGAGTAGAAATCTGCAGGGCATGTCTATTCCTATAGGACTCTGGGCATAGCTGACGGATAGTGCCCTCCCATCCATGCCCCAGCACAACATACCACCCGGCTGCTTAGACTGAGGAGCTACAAGGGTAGAGAGCCTGTGAGTACACAGACTTTGGGTAGGTGATAGAGTCCCCCATTGTGGACTGTGCCACACAGGACCCTAGAAGATGAAGAGATCCAGAGGATAAGACCTACTATTGACAGGTGACCTAAAACAAAAATTTATTCTCACTGCTCTGGAGGCCATTAGTCCAAAATGCAAGTGTGGTCAGGCCCTGGTCCCTCCTGGGGTCCTAGGAGAATCCCTCATGCCCCCTCCAGCTCCTAGCAGCTCCCCATGCCTTGTGGCCATGTTGCCTGTGTCTCTGCCTCCCTCTCTCCCTCTTGAAGATACCAGTTATGGGGTTCAGAGTCCAACCTGGCTAATCCAGGACTGTCTCTCACCTGAGATCCTAGCTTAATCATACCCACATAGAAGTTTTCTAAATGAGGTCATGTTCATGGGCTCCAGGTCTCAGGGTATGGTCCTCCTATCTTTTGGGGACATCATATAGGTCCCTGCCAAGGTACCCTCGTGACCCCTATGAGACTGAAGGGTGGCAGAAGTTCAGGGTCCATAGGCCGGAGGCCTGGGGTCAGAGCAGGAGTCACACCATATCCTTGTGGCCTCAGCAAGAGGTTCTACAAACTGGTACCAAGAGCTGCTCCAAGCTATGCATGGCACTGGGTCCTGGAGCACTAACTAGGTCTGGATTGGAGGATCCCTGAGAAGGCATGATCCAAGAAGAATTCATGGAAGGATAAAGGGGTGGGCCACCTAAAACCCTTACTTGGCCTCAGGTCCCCTCAACTTCCATCCACCCAGCTTGACCCCCATTCTCCAACCCTCACTCTGCTCATCTTCCCTCAGCTACTCCTTAGCTGACACCATGGCCCCCTCTCACCTAAAGTCCATGTTTATTTCTGGACTCTGCTGTATCACAGTTGCCTGAAGACAGTTGCCAGGTTACCACTGTTGTATCCCAGCAGAGGGTTCCTAAGACCTTACAGGGCAGGTAAGAACCCCTAGCCACCAGCTAGAGGTTCTGGCTGAGACTGAAGCTTGGCCCTTGCCTTTCTGTGCTCTTTTAGGGACCTTGTCAGAGAAGATGGATGGGGGAGGAAACTGGGCCAAGATTGGATGGTTTGGCTAGGCTGAGCCCACTCTGCCAAGGCAACTCTCCATCCAGATCCCAGCACCCAAGCCAAGAAGAGAATGCCTTGTGAGTTGGGGGTTCATCCCATATGGCTGATTCAGGCTCTGGGAAGGACTGGGCCCCCTCAGGATAGAGGTGACCTATCCTAGGACCATGTCTGTCTCCCCAAAACTGACCCCTGAAGGGTCACCTCCTAAGATCTCCAGGGAAAACATCCCCAGGCAGTAGATGCTGCTCAGGAGGCATGAGCCCTTTGAAAAATGTTTAGCACCTTCTCAGAACCCTGAGTCACCATACATGAGTCTGGAGGAAACTTTGGCAGGATACTGACATTTGGTAATTTTCTTGACCATGTTCTTCAGGTTTAGACACATCTTCTTTCTACCACACTGGGGTGCAATTTCCTGCCGATCTTTATATCTGATCAGGTAAAATGCTTATTTTAAATTTATGATAAACTCATTGAGTTTCTGCCTAGCCCCTACCCTGGGTTTTCCCTTAATCACTATGTAATATCCCATTGAGATTTGCAACATGCAGTTTACTCCTGTCTTCGGAAGGCTTGCTTCCTGACTCATTTCAACCATTAGAAATAACAGCTGAGGAGCCTATGGAGATGGCTCAGCAGTTAAAGGCACTTGTTGCAAAGCCTACTGGCCTGAGTTTGATTCCCCAGTACCCATGTAAACCAGATGCGTAAAATGGTGCATATGATTGGAGTTCATTTGCAATGGTAAGAGGACTTGGCATGCCCCCTCTTGTAAATAAATAAAAAAATTTTTTAAAGAAAAGAAATAACAGAGCCAGGTATAGTAGTTCATGTCTTTAGTCCCAGCACGTGGGAGGCAGAGGTAGGAGGATTTCTGTGAGTTTGAGGCCAGCCTGAGACTACATAGTGAGTTCCAGGTCAGCCTGGGTTGGACTGAGACCCTACCTCGAAAACAACAACAATAAAACATCAGAAAGCCACAGTGGACCTTTGTGATCCCAGCCTGTTGATGAAATTGGAGAAGCTCACAATAAGCACGGCAAAGAACAGCAGAATGAGATCCAGAGAGAGAAACCCTTCCTCAAATTATGTGGAAAGGACCAGGCATGTGATGGCGCACGCCTTTAATCCCAGCACTCTGGAGGCAGAAGTAGAAGGGTCACTGAAAGTTCAAGGCTATCCTGAGACTATATAGTGATTACCAGATCAGCTTTTGCTAGAGCGAGGCACTACCTTGAAAAACAAACAAACAAAACAATATATATGGAAAGGGGAAGACTGACCCAAAATTTATGCTCTGACTTCCACACATGCACCATGGCATGTGTGCCTGCACACACACATACACACACACACACACACACACACACACACACACACACACAGAAAAGCCAGCTTGGGGAGGGGGCTGGAGAGATGGCTCAGCGGTTAAGGCACTTGTCTCCAGTGCCTAAGGCCCTGGGTTCAATTCCGCCAGACCCACATGCCAGACCCACAAGGTGGTGGCCCTGGTTTTCTCTCTCTCTCTTTCAATCTCTCTCTGTATCTCTCTGCTTGAAAATGAATAAATAAAATATTTTTTTAAAAAAGCCAGCTGGGAGGCTCATGCTTTTAATCCCAGCACTTGGGAGGGGAGGCTGAGGCTGAGGTAGGAGGCACCATGAATTTAAATGCAGCTTGGGTATATAGAGTGAGTTCCAGGTCTAGAGGGTAGGAAAGGGCTGGCAGCCTCCTGGGAGTTTCGATGTCACATGCTAGCACTTTCTCTCCTGGGCAGACAACCACATACCCACATGCCTGTGCAAGGTTCGAAGATCCCCCAAGACAGACCACCAGAGACTCGAGTCAGAGCAAACGCACGGGTCGGTTTATTCAGATAGGTTTGAACCTGGACCACAGTCACACAGCTAAGAAGCTAGCTGGGAACTGTGGCATTCAGCATTCTAGTCAAACTCTTTTTAAAGGCTGAAGCAAACATTTTCTTAGGATAAACGCAAGTATATTTTTGGGTGGTTAGAGCGATGGTTAGAGCTGGGGGGAAGACATCTGCTTGGCCAGAAATCCGGTGTTTGATCATTTTTATCTTTCTACATTCCTATGATGGTGTAAGCCTCATTATAGAAAGCAGAAGTACATTTCTGACTCCCAATTAACTCTTATCGCCAGCCCCAGCTGCACATTTAGTATTTTCCCAGGGACCTATAGCAAAGCTTCCCAGGCTAAGGTTAGCACATTGAAATAAGTATTTGGTGCTTAGCTGTTTTATTTCACAAAAGTCTCTACTTTTCTGTTTCAAATATACTTTAAGTTCCATAATCATATTTCACATTTCACACCTACCCACTGGATCATTTACGAAGGTTTTGTCTTTTTTTGAGACAGGGTCTCCTGTAGCCTATACTGGCCTCAAAGATGTAGCTGAGGAGGACCTTGAATTTTTGAACCTTGATCTTTCTGCCCCACCTGCTGGGTGCTGGGATTACAGGTATACTCCAGTACACCTGGTTTATGTGGTACTGGAGATTGGTTTGGTTTTAATTTTTGAGGCAGGGTCTCACTCTAGCCCAGGTTGATCTGGAACTCACTCTATCCCAGATTGGCCTCTAATTCAGGATGATCGTCCTATCTCAGCCTCCCAAATGCTGGGATTAAAGGCATTAACCACCACACCCGGTAGTGCTGGGATTGAACCCAGGGGCTTCATGCATCCTAGGCAACTGAGTTAAACTCCACCCTGTGTTTTTTGTTTGTTTGTTTCTATTTTATCTATTTATTTATTTTTGGTTTTTTTTGAGGTTGGGTCTCACTCTAGCCCAGGCTGACCTGGAATTCACTATGTACTCTCAGGGTGGCCTCCAACTCAAGGTGATCCTCCTACCTCTGCCTCCTGAGTGCTAGGATTAAAGGAATGTGCCACCACATCCAGCAATTTTTATTTTTATTTAGTTTTTTAAATTTTTAAACTTTATTGATAATTTCCATAATTATAGACCATCATCCATTATGATTCCCTCCCCCTTCCATCCTCCCCCATATTTCTTCCCCCTCTCAATTAGTTTGTTTTTTTTTCGGTGTCATCATCTTTTCCTCCCATTATGTGTTGGTATTATCAGGCACTGCAAAATCATGAATATCAAGGCCATTTTGTGTCTGGAAGTTTGCGTTTGCATTGTAAGCAGTCCTGCCCTTCCTTTGGCTGTTTGTTTTTTGAGACAAGGCCCAGCCTATCAGTCTCCTGAGTGCTGGGATGGTAGGCATACACCACCATGCTGTTTTTGTCAATTTGAATGATAAGAAACAATAACTCATAGTTTATTCCATCCTTTGTAAAAATAAGAACACAAAGTTAGGAAAGTCAGAGGCATAAAGTTTAAGATGAAAATAGCCACTCTCTAGAGGCAGCAGAGTGGAGGGAGTGATGTCTCTACCTTCCACTTTTTCTTTCTTTCTTTCTTTCTTTCTTTCTTTCTTTCTTTCTTTCTTTCTTTCTTTTTTTTCATTTGGGTCTGAACGTATGTTATAGTAATCTTCTAGTTTTGCTGGGACAAAACACCTGACCAAAAGCAGCTCATGGGAAAAAAGGTTTTAAATATTATTTATTTGTAAGGAGAGAGAGAGATAGAAAGAAGAGAGAGTGAATGGCCATGCCAGGGCAAACAGACTCCAGATGCTTGTGCCACTTTGTGCATCTGGCTTTACGTCGGTACTGGGAAATTGAACTTGGGTCATTAAGCTTTGCAGGTAAGTGCCTTAACCGCTAAGCCATCTCCTCGGTCCTTTTCTTTTTTTGTGTGTATTTTATTTATTTACTTATGTTTGCTGGGGTCTCTTGCTACTGCAAACGAATGCCAGATGCTTGTGCCACTTTTTGCATGGGTGCTAGGGAATTGAACCCAGGCTGACAGGCTTTGCAAGCAAGCACCTTTAACCACTGAGCCATCATCCCAGCCCTCTCCCCCCACCGCCTTATTTTTAGGCAGAGTCTCACTTTAGCCAATGCTAACCTGGAACTCACTCTGTATCCCAGGCTGGCCTCGAACTCACAATGATCCTACCTCAGCCTTCCCAGTGTTGGGATTAAAGGCATACACCACAATACCAGTATTTTACCTATTTATTTTCTTTTTTAAAAAATTTCTTTATTTTTATTTGTGAACAGAGAGTCAGAGAGAGAGAGAAAGTCAGAGAGAGAATGGGTACACCAGGGCCCCAGGCTATTGCAAACAAACTCCAGACCCATGTGTCCCTTTTGTGCATCTGGCTTTATATAGGTACTAAGGAATCAAACTCAGGTCATTAGGTTTTGCAGGCAAGTGCCTTAACCACTGAGCAATCTCTCCAGCCCCTTACCTCCTATTTCTAAACAGCTCTTGACAGTTATGTCTTTTGCAAAAGTGACAGAGACTTTTGCTCTTGCTCCTCTGTTTATGTAAACCCCATGCAGACAGCACTCATAGCCCAGCTGGGAAGCCTCCCCTGAAGGCACCACATAACAGCTTTTTCTCTGAGGTGGTCATGGTCTCATATATGCACTTGTTATTATTTTGTTTTTGTTTTTGTTTTTTCGAGATAGGTTCTCACTGTAGTCCAGACTGACCTGGAATTCACTATGTAGTCTCAGGGTGGCCTTGAACTCATGGTGATCCTCCTACCTCTGCCACCTCCCAAGTGCTGGGATTAAAGGCATGTGCCACCATGCCCGGCTTACTTGTTATTCTTCTTAGTCATCTAGAAGCCCTGGTTGTCCTGGCACTGTGTGGCTTTCCCCATCTTGTTGTGTCCTTCCTGAGCAGGTGCCCCATCCTGACATGCTCTGAGTAGAAAATCCATCTACACAGCACCCTATCAGTTATTATCACCTGTCTTTTTTTGCAGATGAAGAAGCTGAGGCACAGACATATTAGGGAATAATGGATCTGTCTTCTTTTTCCTGGCCTCTCACTCTGGAATCATCCATTTCCCGACTCCTTGGGATAGCTAGGTACAAAGTTCCTAGACTGCTGCTCTAGCATGTGCCCTCCCCAAAGGCTGGAGGGCTCTGGGGGCCTTGGAGTGGAGTGTTTCCCCATTCCCCTGCAGAATGTACAACTTCTCTCCTCCCTCATTTATCAATAGGCTGTGGCTCTGATGCTAGGTCCCTGTGGGTCTATACTTGATTCAATTCTTTGGGTCAGGTTCTTCCTGGGCCACTTCCTTGACTTGAATTCTGAACTTTATATTGTGTGTGTCTAATTCCTGTGGGCTCTTTCCTGTTCTGATAGCACCCAGCTCCCTTGTAGTATCTCCCCCATATCAAGCATGTTCTAGGGGTGCTCTGGCTTCCTTCAGTTTCCCCACCAGCCCTACTACCCACTTTCCTCTTGTTCTTTGTGTCTATGTGTTGCTCTTGTGGATATTTGGGAGACCTCCCCAGATCCTCTTGGGGCTGGTCAGCCATTTAGGCTGTAGACAATCCTGAACACCAGTGTCTTGGGATGTCATATCCCAAGCATGGCTCCTTAGACTAATGATGGATGCTGGGAACCCAGGGGGAAGGTGCTGGGATTACCTAGTGATTGCAGAGTCACCCACATCCACACTCCTGCCCAGCCCTTTCAGCTCCTACCCCAGCCTTTCTCAGGAGCTCTCCTGTTCTATGTGGGAAGGGGTCTCCAGGCGCTCCTGCTTCCTCCCCACTAGTAGACTGCCCTGTGCGGAGGTGTAAGGGCCTCCTAGTTCTACTTTTTCCTCTCTTTCCCATGAATTTATTCCTTTTGTGGGCAGACACTAAGCTTGTGCTGCTGAGCGTCACATGGCTGCTGTCATTATCAGCATTTCTTTACTGCTCAGTAATCCACAGAGCAGTTTTCCTCTTTGGACAAGGCCTGCTCCCATTTGGGCCTCAACTTGTCCTTTCTTCCCAGTCACAAGGCTTTCGACACCATTTCTCCATCCTACACATACATACAAAGGTATGCTTAGCTTATGTTCTTGTATTCTTGATGTGAGGCAGAGGACTTATCCAGGAACTGGCTTAAAAATGTCCTGAACTGTCCCAAAGTTGGAAAGGGAGGCACCATTCAGGGCAAGGACGCTTGGAGAGGAGTGTCCATGGCTACAAAAAGGCCAACAAGGACCTGGGCTGGATTCCTGAGCAGCCATATAGATTTGAAAGACCCCTGCTTGGGGCTATAAGCCCCTCTACCTTCCAAGCCTGCATATGAGCACCCTACCACCAGTAGGACTGACGGCCACCCTCTTGCAGCGAACACAGAGGCTGCCTTCAGCAAGGCCAGCAACGTCCCAGCAGTGGGAGAGTCACTCGGCAGAGGAAGAATGCAAAGATGGCCTTGTACCCACAGACTGGCAAACCTCATCACCACCACAGAGAAGGGAGTGAGCCACAAGCAGAAGCCAAAGCCCAAGATGCAAAGAGGTGTCCTTCTCCAGGCAGGGTGGGCCTGACTGTGTGTCCTCGCCAACGGCTGGGACCACAGGTTGCTCGAAGGCTCCACAGGGCTGTGGGGACTGCATCTTCTTTGAGGGCTCCTCTCCCTGGAGCCCTCAGGCCTGCCACGCACAGCCTCACCCGATTCACCCACTGCAGGGGTCAGCCCACTTGGACACATGCCAGCTCCAAGAAACCCAAGCAGCCCAAGGTCCAGAAGTGCCACACTCAGGTGCCAGGTAAATGCAGAGTGGCCTTGGGACTGGCTCTACTACACTTAAGTCAGCACTCCAGGGATGGGCATCTCATGGGGAGGGGATTAGGATCAGACTAGACCATCCCTGGCCAGCAGGGGCCCCATGCTAGGAGTACTACCCTTCAGGGTCTGAGGGTTCTGCCTGCCCATGTCACTACTACGGGTAGTCTCAGTAGGCCTTCCCTACCTCCACCTTCACCCAAGATAGCCCCTTACCTTTCCTAGTTAAGCATAGACCTTTGGGTCATCCATGACATCATCATAGACATTGTGACCCTTTGAGGACATCCCCATACATATCTACATGGGCTCCCGCTTCACACTCCAACCCCTCCCTGCATGGAGCCTGCCTTGCTGGTAAGGAGGGTGGGGCTAGGGCCCTCCTCACCCATGCCACAGTCACCACACTACTCAGATTCTGTCTGTTTCAAACCTAGTGGTAACCACCCCCCTTCTTGGGTGTGATAGCTCCCAGGGACCCTGATCAGGTCTTTGCTAGGCCGAAAAGGGGCTGGGTAAATACCAGCAACTGCTGGGATGGGCTGGGTTTAGGCAGATGGAATGGGTCCCTCAGCCTGCACCCCTCCCACCTGACCCCACTGGTCCCCAGGCTGCACCCATGAGAAACGGATGGAAAGCAAAGTCGAGGAGGTGGCCCAGCCTCAGTTAAGCCAGCCAGGCCAAGATGCAGGTGGGGCCTGTGGCAGCGGGGAGGGGGGGGACAGGGAAAGCCCCAGCAGGCCAGGAGCTTGAGATCTCTAACCATCCACTTGCCCACAGACCTCCTGGAGGAAGAAGCAGCTGTCAAGTCCCCAGTGGCTCCTCTGGAGGGGCTCCCACTGGAAGGAGAGAAGCAGCCACCCAATCCTGGGCAGGTCCCCTTCTTCTACATTGGAGGCACCAATGGGGCCTCAATGTGAGTGGGTCCTGTGCAGCTCTGGTCTGTACTCCCACCCTTGCCCTAGGCCTCGCCTGCAACACCCCCACCCTGTCCTCCTCGGGGAACCTTGTGGCCCCAGTCACCACCACATTCCACCCCGGTAGAATCAGCAACTACTGCGAGAGCAAGGGCTGGAAGCGTACCCAGGACAACCGCTGTGAAGACTACAAGCTGAAGTGGTGTGAGATCAAGTGCAGGGACAGCTACTACAGCTTCCGGGAAGGTGGGGGGCCACCCCGTGGGGTGTGGGAGGCACAGTCCCAAGGCACTGCCCACATGCTAGTGCTTGTCCTGCCAGGCCAGCAGCTGCTGTTCCAGCTCCCCAACAACAAGCTACTGACCACCAAGATTGGGCTGCTCAGTGCTCTACGGGAACACTCACGCATTCTGAGCAAAGCCAAGATGCTACTCAGTACCCAGGCCAAGTAAGCCCACTGCCCTGGGGCCTACCTCCCCAGCCCCAAAGCCACAGCTACACCATGTCCACTTTTACCTCTCTCTCTCTCTCTCTCTCTCTCTCTCTCTCTCTCTCTCTCTCTCTCTCTCTCGCCCAGGCTGACTTGGAATTCACTATGTAGTCTCAGGGTGGCCTCTAATTTATGGTGATCCTCCTACCTCTGCCTCCTGAGTGCTGGGATAAACACATGTGCCACCACACCCAGCTTCCTTCAGTTTCTTAAGACCACCCTCCCCTTTCCATAAACCCACCACTTCCTATGCAGTCCCTAAGTATTCACCCCAGATGTCAGTCAACTGCTGGTCCTGACCACTCTCTCCTTCACATGCTCCAACCCTGTCCCCACTGACAAAATTAACACTCTGCCTTCACCCCAGCACTGCCCAGCATCTGCTATCTAGCAATCTTTACCCCATATCCACAATAGCCACTCATGGAAGTCCCTCGGTAATTCACCACTTCCCACCTAGTCTGCCATCCATTCACCCCTACCCCTCATCCAACCTTTTTTTTTGGGGGGGGGGGTTTCGAGGTAGGGTCTCGCTCTAGCTCAGCTGACCTGGAATTCACTATGTAGTGTCAGGGTGGCCTCAAACTCACATCAATCCTCCTACCTCTGCCTCCCTAGTGCTGAGATTAAAGGGGTGCACCACCACACCTGGCCACCCTTTAAAAAAACTTTATTTACTTATTGAAGAGAGAGAAAAAGAGAGAGAGAGGAGAGAGAGAGAGAGAGGAGAGAGAGAGGGTGCTCTAGGGCCTCCTGCCAATGCAAACTCCATATTTATGTGCTACTTTGTGCATATGGCTTATGTGGGTACTAGGGAATCGAACCCAGGCTGTCAGGCTTTGCAAGCAAGTGCCTTTAACCACTCAGCAATCTCTCCAGCCCTCATCCATCCTCTAAGCAGCTTCCCTTCACCCCCTACCACTCAGCCAGACTGAGCCACTCACTAGTTCATTGACTAACCCAACCACTCACTCACCCCAAACATTTGCACATCTAGCCACACATCCAATGGTCTGTCATCCACCACCTCCTCCACTTGTCTCTCAAGGTGGCAAGCCAGCTGGAGTTCATCATCACTTAGTCATCCATGACCCCATCCTGACATCTGCATGTTCAGCTGTCACTTCTACCAGAAATTCAGATTTGCCTAAGGCATTCATCTACCCACCCACCTACCCACCTCCTTGCCCATCTATCCTCCCTTTCTGAAGACCCTAACAACCCACTCCTCAAAACATTCTGGAGATGGTCTTTCAGGCCAGGTCTTGTGTCTTCCCGGATGCAGGTTTGGAAAGGACGCAGCACCCTCCCAGGTGGAGTTCCCGTGGACCAACCCAGGACGCCTTGGGTCTCAGAGGTAAATGCACAAAGCCCAGGTGGGAGGGGACATGCTGACTCAGTGTCAGGTAACAGGCAGGAAGGGCCAGAGCCAATCCAGAGGTTCAGCTGGGGAGCTCAGATCCATATTGAGCTGCATGTCTGGCACTGTACTGGAACTGTGAAGCCAGCTCACATAGGAGACCAATGGAGGGAAAGAACAGGGAGGTGGGAGAGAAGGGCCATCCGTGGGCCCAACAACCAGAGTCAGCGGCTGCAGAGAAGCCGGGAGTATGAGATCCATAAGAGTGCTTTGCAAGGAGTAATGGTCACTCTCTGGAACAAAACACCCAACCAAAATTAGCTTATGGGGAAAAGTTTTATTTCAGGCTTACAAACTCAAGGGGAAATTTCAACATAAAACAGAGGCTGGTCATCATATATTGTCACTTTAGCGAGGAGGCAGCAGCAAGAGTGAGAAAGCTAGCTAACACCCAGGAGGGCTGGACTAATAAACCTCAAGTTATGACCTCAGTGGCATACCATCCATGTCCCAAAAGCTCTGCCCACTGAGGAGTATGAGGCTATGATGTATGTAGAATGGGGAGGGCACTTCCCATTCTAGCCACCACACGAAGTATGTGAGAGCAGTCCCTGGTAAGTAAAGAGCTTGGAAGGCTGGGGGACACAGGGTCCCCATCAGATGCCCACAGGCTCCTAGAACACTGGCCAGGTCTGGAACAAGGGATAGCCCTCCCTATGTCCTTCCCACCTTACTGCCTTCCCAGGGTCCTGAAAATGGAAGACTTTTTCCCAGAGACCTATCGGCTAGACATCAGGGACGAGAGACAGGCCTTCTTCACGCTGTTTGATGGTAAGAGAACCGGGCCAGACATATGAGGGGGCATACCACGCAATGAGGCTAGCAGGGTTGGGGTTGAATTGGGGCCTGGTTGGAGTGGTCAGGGATAAGGGTGGGAACAAGAAGAGGAACGGTCAAGGCCAGGATGTGGTCAGGGCTAGGGCACAACTTCAGGGTGGGCAGGGCAAGGAGAGGGCAAGGCCAAAAGCTCAGGAGTCACTCCCTACAGACACCCAGATGTGGATCTGCAAGCCCACAGCCTCCAACCAAGGAAAGGGCATCTTTCTGATCAGGAATCAGGAGGAGGTCACCGCCCTGCAAGCCAAGACTCAGAGCATCGAGGATGACCCCATCTACTGCAAGATGCCCTTCAGAGCGCCTCAGGCGCGGGTGGTACAGAGGTGTGGGAGTGTTCGAAAGGAGGGGGCTTGGGTCTGGGCCTTGGCAGGAATAACCTGAATCCACTGATGCCTGTGAGTGCTGATGGTGGTCAGCAGAGCTACAGAGGAGCCTTTGGGTGTAGTAGGCTTCAGCACCCCTAGTGCCCAACCAAGTAGCCCACACCTGGCCCTGCAGCCTATTCTGGGAAGGTGTCAGACTGGCTGTGATGGCAGACAAGACAGCCTCTGAACATAGGCCCTTGGGAGGAACTGAAAGGGAGTCTGGGTCCCTTTGTCCCTCTGCCTGCAGCAGCTTTCCCTGCTCTTCAGTCCAGTCAGCTAACTGCAAAGTCTGCAGCCCAGAGCTGACCCGTGGCTCATTCACCCCCACTTGGAGTTCAGACCCAGCCTCACATAGAATTGGGCAGGAAGAGTGCAGCACAGCCCTAGAAAGATCCCAATGGGCCCTTACCCCCTATCAGCATGAACCCTTGCTCTGACCAGAGCTGCTCTCTGTTTGCTGCCCTCCCCTTGCATAGGGCCTTCCCAAGTGGCTGCTCCCTTCCTTAGGTCTTGAAGACCTGAAGTTCCCACCTGGAATGTCCCTTCCCTTCTCTAATGCCAATCATCTTCTAAAAAATCTTTTAGGACCTGGAGAGCTGGCTCAGCAGTTAAGGCACGTGCCTGCAAAGCCTAATGACCCAGGGTTCAATTCTCAAATGCTCACATAAAGCCAGATGCACAAAGTGATGCATGCATCTGGAGTTCATTTGCAGTAGCTGGAGGCCCTGGTGAACCCATTCTGTCTTCAATCTCTCTCTACTCGAAAATAAATTTAAAAAAATATTTTAGCCGGGCGTGGTGGCGCACGCCTTTAATCCCAACACTCGGGAGGCAGAGGTAGGAGGATCGCCATGAGTTCAAGGCCACCCTGAGACTACATAGTGAATTCCAAGTCAGCCTGGACTAGAGTGGGACCCTACCTCGAAAAACAAAACAAAACAAAAAAATATTTTAGCTGGGTGTGGTGGCGCACCCCTTTAATCCCAGCAGAAGTAGGAGGATTGCTGTGAGTTCCAGGCCAGCCTGGAGCTACAGAATGAGTTCCAGGTCAGCCTGGGCTAGAGTGAGACCCTATCTCAAAAAAAAATCTTATTTGCACGTGTGTTTATGTATGATACCAGGGCCTCTTGCCTCTACAGGCAAATGCCAAACACATGCACTACTTTTTGTGTCTGGCTTTACATGGATACTGAGGAACTGAACCCAGGCCAGCAGGCTTTGCAAGCAAGTGCCTTTAACTACTCAACCATCTTCACCCCCTCATCCTTCATGGCCCAATGTTATCTCTCCTTCCTCCACCAGACTTCCCTCTCTGCCACAGGAGCCCAATGTACTCTCTCTCCTAAGATCTCTAATAAGGTCTACCTGCATTGGGTAGATATCTAGGTACTAGGTCCCGTTTTTCAAGTCGCCTAACCAGGCTCATAAATGTCCCATAGACACTGGGAGGCACTGAGGAAATGGCCCAGGTGGGAATGAGAGGGACCCAGGCCAGCTGGCCAAGCACTTCCACCGCAGCTGTCCCTTGTGGAAACCCCCTCCTCAGGTATATCCAGAACCCACTGCTTCTGGACGGGAAGAAATTTGATGTACGCTCCTACCTGCTCATTGCCTGCGCCATGCCCTATATGGTCTTCTTTGGGCATGGCTATGTTCGCCTCACACTTAGCCTGTACGACCCTCATTCCAGTGACCTTAGTGGCCACCTGACCAACCAGGTGAGGCCCTTCTCTGCAGGTGTGAATGGGCTTACAGGAAGGCTTTCACTGCATGGGAACACAGCAGAGGGTCCAACAATAGAGTATAGGTCTGGAGGTGGGTGGCCTGGCAAACACATTACTCACCTCTCAAAGTGACCTGGAGAAGTACCTTAAAGCCTGCAAGCCCCAGCTCAGCTGCCACCAATGTACTGAGGAAGGGGTCTGAAAGGAACCCCTTTGTGAAAATCTTTGTGGAAGGGGCCCTTTGTGAGAATCCATCTCAGAGAAAGGTGTGTGTAATAGGAAAGTCTCGCAGACAGGTTCCACGGGGGTTGGGGAATAGAGGTCATGGGTTAGGGTGAGGCTGTCATGGAGTGGTCCTTCATAAGGTGACTTCTAGGACCTGTTCTTGCCATAGTTCATGCAGAAGAAGAATCCCCTATACATGCTGCTGAAGGAGAGTACCGTGTGGAGCATGGAGCAGCTCAACCGCTATATCAATGACAAGTTCAGGAAGACCAAGGGCCTCCCCAGAGACTGGGTCTTCACCACTTTCACGGTAAGTCTGCTGCTGCTTCCACTGTAGCCCAGGAGGCAAGGCTGGGCACTCAGGCCAGAGCTTGGAGTCGGACCTGTATATGTGTGTGTGTGTGTGTGTGTGTGTGTGTGTGTGTGTGCGCACGCGCGTGTGCGTGAGTGTGCCCAAGGCTGCTATGTGTCCTTGGTGTGGGGTGTTTGCACAGAAGCCATGTCTAGTTATTCTAACTGTAGCTTTTAATACAATGTTGAGTGGCAAAAGCAGGCATCTTTGTCTTGCCCCTGACTCGAAGGGTCTCTTTCTATTTTACTAAACATTTTTATTTATTTAAGTGGGACAGAGAGAAAGAGGCAGACAGAAAGAGAATATTTTGGTTGATTTTCATATGTGAAGTACTCTTGGATTTCTGCGATAAATACTGCTTGGTGATGGGATATAAAAATTCATGCTTCTCAGGCCGGGCGTGGTGGCGCACGCCTTTAATCCCAGCACTTGGGAGGCAGAGGTAGGAGTATCACCATTGAGTTCAAGGCCACCCAGAGATTACATAGTGAATTACAGGTTAGCCAGGGCTAGAGTGAGACCCTACTTTGAAAAAATTTTTTTATTTATTTGCAAGGAGAGAGAGAATGGGCACACTAGGGCCTCTTGCCACAGCAAATGAACTTGACACTTGTGCCACTTTGTGCATCTGGCTTTACATGGGTACTAGGGAACTGAATCCAGGCAAGCAGGCTTTTCAAGCAAGTGTCTTTAACTGCTGAGCCATCTCTCCAGTCTAGAAAATTCTCGAGATAATCAACTTATAAAGAGAAAATGTGGGCTGGGGTGATAGCTCAGTGCTTAAAGGCATTTGCTTGCAAAGCCTGCTAGCCCAGATTTAATTCCCCAGTACCCAGATAAAGCCAGATACACAAAGTGGTGCATGGTGTCTGGAGTTTGCTTACAGAGATAAGAGACCCTGGCATACCTACCCCCCCTCAAATAAAGAAATTTTTTGGAAAAAGAAATTAAGAAGAGAAAAGGTTTGTTTGAGCTCACAGTTTCAGAGGTTTCAGACTATGATCAGTTGACCTCATCGCTTTGGACCTTTGGCAAGACCTACTAGCAATAGCAGGTGGTAAAACAGAACTACTCAGCTCTTGGCTGGCAAGTGACAGAGAGGAAGAGACTGAGGTCTTACAATCCCCTTTCATGGTCACACCACCAAAGACTTCCCATTAGGCCCTACCTCTTAAAGTTTCTCCATTTTGAAAGGATGATTTTGCTGAATACAGAATTCTTGGTTGAAACTTAATTTTTCAATATTTTGAATATGTAATCCCACTGCCTTCTAGCTTCATGATTTTTTTTTTTTTGGTTTTTTGAGGTAGGATCTCGTTCTAGTCCAGGCTGACCTGGATTTCACTCTGTAGTCTCAGGGTGGCCTTGAACTCACAGCAATCCTCCTACCTCTGCCTCCCAAGTGCTGGGATTAAAGGCGTGCGCCACCATGCCTGGCATTAAGCTTCTTAAATGTGTAATGTTTTTCATAAAAATTTAGGAAGCTGCTGGGTGTGGTGACTCACACCTTTAATACCAATGCTTAGGAGGATCACTGTGAGTTCAAAGTTGGCCTGGGGGTAGAGTGAGATCCTGCCTCCCCCCTAAAAAAAAACCAAATTTAAGAAACTTTCTATCATTATTTCATCAAATTTTCTGTTTCCCTTTCTCGACTCTCCTGGGACTCTCATGACACACATCTTTTCAAGGCATCCCACCCCTAGATCTCTGGGGTTTACTTTTCATCACTTTTTTCTTTTCCTCAGATTAGATAATTTCAATTGATCCATTATCAAACAACCCAAATCTCTGAACTCCTATAGCAGTTGGCTATGTTGCCCAATCTTTGGAGAATCAAGAAATCCCCCAACCTCTCAATTTCCCAAGTACCTGGAACTATAGTCATGGACCACCACGCCCAGATCTGGTGGCTTTTCTTTTCTTTTTTTTTCTTTTCGAGGTAGGGTCTCACTCTAGTCCAGGCTGACCTGGAATTCACTATGTAGTCTCAGGGTGGCCTTGAACTCATGGTGATCCTCCTACCTCTGCCTCCCAAGTGCTGGGATTAAAGGCGTGTGCCACCTTGCCCGGATCTCTGGTGGCTTTTCTTTTTTTCAGTCACTGTACTTTTCTCCTCCAGAAATTCTATTTTCTCCCTTTTTTGTCTCCATCTCTTCAATGATATTATCCCCTTGGTGAGACAACATTCTCATACTTTCTTTTGGTCCTTTCAATGAACAACCACGAAGCTTATAAAACAATTGCAATTCTTTGTAAATGAAATCTGTTGTATTGCTTCTAATATTGGGATCTATTTTTCAAGCTCATCTCTGGGCTGGGCAACAGGGGATAAAACTAAGGCAACTTAGAATGCTATAAAGCTTTTGATTCTTGCCAGGCGTCTGTCTCTCCTGCTGTTTTCATTTTCTTCATTCCTGCATTCCCCAGTATCTTACAGTAGGAGCTCTGAGTTTGTTGAATGAGTTTCTGACTGAGCCTGTGACTCTGAGCATGTGAAAGTGTAGATAAGGTGCCTGTGCAGGTGAAGGTACACACAGGAGGTGAGTGCATAGGTAGGAGTGTAGGTGAGGGCATAGAAAGGAGTGCAGATGGAATACAGGTGAGGGAACAGGTGAGAGTGAAGGTGTGAGCACAGGTGAGGATACCTGTTGGTGTGTAGGTGAAGGGACAGGTGAGAGGTGGTTTAATCTGGGCCAACAGGTGACAGCCAGGATCTCTTCCTGCTTTATCTACAGAAGCGGATGCAGCAGATCATGACCCATTGCTTTCTTGCCGTCAAGTCCAAGCTGGAGTGCAAGCTGGGTTACTTCGACCTCATTGGCTGTGATTTCCTGATTGATGAGAACTTCAAGGTGCTGTCCTGGGTGGACGAGGTCTGGTAGGCTGGTGCAAAGTGGGCAGGAGTCCATCTGTACACTAACCACATAAGCAAGTGCGCAGAGCCCTGGATTTGAATGTGTCCATAAGGCTCAGCTCCCACTGCAGCTGGGCAGTCCTCAAGAAGAGATTCAGGGCCTCAACCTCAAAAGCCATGGGAAAAGATGCAATCTGTCCAGAGCCACCTAGCTTAATGGGAATCAAGACCCCAGCTTCCTACCGGCAAGTGGGCAAGTAGGTGGTTGGGGATAGATGGATGCTGACCACTTTCTGGTCCAGGTATGGCTGCTGGAGATGAATTCCAACCCTGCCCTGCATACCAACTGTGAAGTCCTGAAGGAGGTGATCCCTGGAGTGGTCATAGAGACCTTGGGTGAGCCCTGGGTAGGCCCAAACCACAACTTTGCTGCCAAGTCCTGGGTTCTCCCATCCTACCTTCCCCCAAGATCAGACCCCACATGCCTGGTTTTCCAACACGCAGTGGTCGAGTGCCAGCCAGGCCCTCAGCTCCAACCTCCCCCATACCTTTACGACCAGACTGGTTCCCTCTCACCCTTCAGGTCTCCCTCTTCTCCTACTCTGCTTCCCCTCCATTCACCTCTTCCCCCCTCCCCGCAGACCTGGCACTAGAGACTTTCCAGAAGAGCTTGTGCTGCCAAAAGATGCTGCCTCTGCTGTCGCAACGCCGCTTCGTGCTCCTATACAATGGAGAGACGGACTTGTGGCCCCGCGTGGGGGGCTCGCGCCCCTTAGCCCGCCCGCCGCCGCCCAAGCTCCCCTGCGAGGCGCCCGGTGCGCGCAGGTCCGCTCCTCCCGGGGCCGCCTCGCGCCGCGCCCGTCCGCCCGCAGAACCCACGGCCTCTCCGTCTCCTGGGTCGCGGACCGGAGGCAGGGACCGGGCTCCGAGGCCCTCCCGGGAGCCCCCGGAGGAAGAGCCCGAGAGGCAGAGGAGCGCGAACCACCGGGGCTCCTGAGTCTGGAGGCCCCACGCGCGGCAGCGGGACTTATAAAGGCTACTTTGTGACAAACGCAGCCTCCGCTGCAGGTCCTGTGGGACTGCCCCTCCCTCGCCAGTCCTCTGCCCCTGCCACCTGCTCTGCTCCCTAGCTGTCCTAGAGGAAGGGGAGGAGACTGCTGGAGGGGGAAATGGTTCCCACTCACTCTGCTGGCCTACTCACAGCTCTCTGTCCTTCAGCCCCCATGGCCTCCCTAGTCTGGACTGGGACCCACTCACCGGTGTATATGTACCTAGGAAAGTCTTAGATCCTGGCGAACCTCTGGGGTGGAAGTTCACCCCCACCCTTCCCAGGACATCTTTTTCCTAGTTCTTCAGACACCAGGTGGAGCACCCCACATTCTCACACAGCCCCTGGCCCTTGAAGGCAGGGATGAGGGGTGCAGAGGAGTTGGTCATGACAGGACAGTCCTAGGAAGAACAACATTGGGTCTGCATTAGCCAGTTGCCGTGAGAACCCCTTGATGCTTGTGCTCCCCTGCAGGGGTTTGAAGAGAGCTCTGACCACCCCCCAAGTCTCTGAGGTGTCCAGGTTTCCCACCCAAGTGGCCAGAGCCCTGCCTGAAAGCTCTTCCCCACTCTCCCCTCCAAAATGCCTCCTCCCCTGGCTTCCGGCAGGCCTTGCCCAGCTTGTACACTGTCCAGCAAGCCCTGCCAGGTGGCAGATTCCTCCTCATGGCCTTCGCTTCTGACCTCTCGTTGGCCTCAGACATCAGGCCTAACTACACCACAGGAAGGAATGCCAGGGTTCTGCACTGCATCAATGCAGTGCCTTAGCTGGCAGGAAAACCTAAGGTGCTGGTGGCCTCCCACCTCTGTGACCCCATTTCCAGTCTGCAATGTCCTCATCGCCACTAGAGGGCTCCATCTACCACCGTTCCTCTGGTGGGCATGTAGAGAGGTTGCTTGCAGTGCAGGAGCCAGGGACGGGAAGGTGGGCAGAAACCGAGGCTCAGAGAGTTCTCAGGTCCCCGAGGCAGTGGACATGGAGACCCTGGCTGAGCCTGTGGGTAGTTCCCACACCAAAGTCCTCTCCCATCTAGTCACTACCAGCCAATACCCTCTCCCAAGTTGTCTTCCTGCTGTGGCCTGGAATGTAAGGTCCCAGGTGTAGTGAAAAGCACACATTTATCTGTGTGACCAAAGTCCAGGAGCCCTGTGTCCTGAAGCAGGTATGTGGCTCCTTTGGGGAGAAGCCTCTCCACTGACCCTACCATAATGTATGGTCTCTGCATGTCTGCTCGGCAGCCCTTCAGGCCAGGAATGGGAAGACTAACTCTCAG